>PVKA01005202.1:0-92532 GCA_004027165.1 Ctenomys sociabilis | reverse complement strand
GGATCCGCGAAGCGCGTGTGGGAAGAAGCCAAAGGCTCTCCCTCAGACTCACCACACTCTCACTGATCTGGGACGCCTGGTGAGTCCTGTAAATTCGCTCTCGCTGGGAGAGCTTGGCACGGGATCCAGGAGGCAGCTGGAGTCAGCCATTGTCTCAGGCTGGTCTCTGGGGCTGGGCAGGCGCGGGCGGGATGGAGCAGGATGGCAGAGTCGGCCGCGCTGTCTCTGGCAGGTCTCAGGGGCTGGGCGGGCGTGGGCGGGATGGAGCAAGATGGCGGAGTCAGCCGTGCTGTCTCTGGCCTGTCTCAGTTGCTGGGTGGGGGCGGGCGGGATGGAGCAGGATGGCAGAGTCGGCCGCGCTGTCTCTGGCCGGTCTCAGAGGCTGGGCGGGCGTGGGCGGGATGGAGCAAGATCTGAAAATGAACTCTTCTTGAGACTTGTCTGCATCCTGAATTCTCAGGGACTGACCAGCATTATCACCCAGAAGCTGAAGGATGAAGAGGTCACTCAGCTCAAGAATAGTGCAGATACCCTGTGGGACATCCAGAAGGACCTAAAAGATCTGTGACTACCATGTTCCAGGGTGTAGAAGTTTACAAACTGCCCTGTGACTAATCCTGAGCCTTTATCCTTCATCTACATCCATGGGTCATAGTTTGTTTTTTCCTTAATATGTAATAGGAGCCCACAGAACCAAAGCCTAAGGTTGGATTAATGCTTGCAGCGTGAACTCTTGAACAAGTAAAATTAACTATTACAGTGTGAAAATAAACGAATAACTTGATGGAAGACAACACTATGTATTATGGCAAATACTGTGAAATTCATATTACTTTAAGTGAAATTCTGCATTACTTGTAATTTTTCCTTTTAATTCTAATTTTTACTCTCTTAAAAATTTTTAAAACTTTAAAAATTATAATAGATCCTTATACTCCTCTAGATTTCAGCAGTATCCACTGTGATTTCAACTTTTTCATATTTAACTGCATTGATATGGATCTCTCCTTCCCTTTTTAATAAATTTGGCTAAATGTTTATTGATCTTATTTATCTGATGAGTCAATTTTTTGATTGATATTTTGTATTTTTTTAGTCTCAATTTAATTAATTTCTTCTCTAGTCTTTATAATTTCTTTCCTTCAGTGAGTTTTGGATTTGGATTGCTCTTGTTTTCCTAAGAGTTTTAAATGCATTCTTGAGTTATTTATTTGGGAATGCTCTATATTTCTCATGTATGGACTCAGATATAAACTTTTCTCTTAGAACTTCTATCAGGAGCTGGAGAAATGGCTCAGTGGAATAAGTTCTTCCCTGGCAAGCTCAAGGGCCTGAGTTCAATCCCTGGTTCTTCCAAAAAAAATAGAACTTCTATCATTGTCTCCCATTAGTGTTTTGTACTGTCATTATCTTTTAATTCTAAGAATTTTTAAGGTCTTCTCTGACCCATGGATAATTCAGGAATGTATTATTTAATATTCATGTGCTTAATAAACTTCTTTGGCTGTTTACTTCTAATTTATTCTCTCCAGGATTTCTCTGGCTAGCAACTTCAGTGGCCCACTGTAGTCAGGAAGGTGATGGCCCCATGCCTGCATACTGTTCTTTTTTATTTTTAAGAAAAACAAAAAACATCAGCAATGATATAGAATTTCACTAAACAAAATTATAGGAATTCAACAATGGTTGCTAAATTGCATGATATTGTCTTCAAATTAGTTGCTTAGATTACAAGACATAGGCATATGAAATTGGTCAAAAAGTTAGAAGAAATTAAACAGAAGAGATAGGCCAGAAGTCAGAAACTTAGTTCTCTTTCTCATCTTGCAAGATGGCAGGTGAAAAACTTGAGAATCCAAACATCAAAGAAAATGAACTCAAAGCCAAGAAGGCTTCTGCCAGTGGTACAGGTAAAGTGAAGGCAAAAATGTCCAAGAAGGGGCATCCCCATGCAGGAGAAAAATCCTGTCCTGGTTAGAGAATTGGCAGATACTCCCAATCTGCTATGTATTCCACAAAGGATTTGTACAAGAGAAAGTACACAGCTATTAAATCAAAGGTTGGGAAGAAAAAAGAGAAAGTTCTCACTATGATCACAAAACCAGTCGGTGGGAACAAGAATGGAGGTACCCAGGTGGTTAAGCTTCAAAAAAATGCCTAGATACTGCCCTACTGAAGATGTGCCCTGAAAGTTCTTGAGCCACGGCAAGATACCCTTCAGTCAGCATGTGAGGAAACTTTGAGCTTGCATCACTTCTGGCACCATCTTGATCATCCTCACCAGGCGTCATAGAGGCAAGAGAGTGGTCTTTCTGAAGCAGTTGGCCAGTGGCTTGCTACTTGTGACTGAGCCTCTTATCCTTAATCATGTTTCTCTACAAAGAACACACCAGAAATTCGTCTTTGCCACCTCTACAAAAATTGACAACAGCAAAGTGAAAATCTCCAAACACCTCACTGATGTTTACTTCAAGAAGAAGAAGACGCTGTGGAAACCTAGACACAAGGAGGGTGAGATCCTTGACACCGAGAAAGAGAGGTAGCAGATTTCAAAGTAGCACAAGGTAGATCAGAAAGCACTGGACTCATAGATTTTAGCAAAAATCAAAGCTCCAGGGCTACCTGTGATCTGTTTTTGCTCTGACAAATGGACTTTATTCTCATAAATTCGTGTTCTAAATTTCTTACTAAGAATCTAATTAGATAATTGATACATTTTTAAAATACATTAAACAGGAGAAAAGAAAAAAAAAAAAATAAGCATTAGCTGCTCCTTTCAATGGACCAGCAGAAATCAGAATACAATTGTCCAAGCTACTCTGTATATATACACAAATATATCTTTTTCCCTTCCTTCTTTCTTTCTTTTCTTCTTTTCCTCATCCCAATTGTTCCTTCCCTTTCCTTTCACAGTATCTATTTACCTTTCAGGTTCTTACAATAGTGAGACAATATGTTGTTTGCATGGGTGGGGCTGATTTATTTCACTTATGGGAATGGTCCCTAGTTGCATCCATTTACCTATAAAAGTCTCTTTTTATGGCTGAGGATTCCTGTACTGTGTAAAAATACCACAACTGTAATATTCATTCTTCAGTTGGATTCAGCTATGACAAACCATGCTACCATTAACGTGGTTATGATGTTTTCAGTTCTTCTAGAAAAAATACCCAGAAGGTGGATAGACACATTCAATGGGATTCTAAATCCTAGGTTTTTGAGGAATCTCTACACTGATTTCTGTAGTAGTTGTACCAGTCTACACTCCCACTAACAGTAGGGAAGGGTTCCTTCTTTCCCTAAAACTCCTCCATCATTTGTTATTGATTAACTTCTTGATGATAGCCATTCTTTCTGGGGTGAGATAGAATCTCAGTATTGTTTTAATTAGTATTGCATTAATGACCAATAATGTTGAACATTTTTGCATATATTTATTTTCCATTTGTATTTGTTCATCTGAGAAATGTATATTAATCTCAGATGCCCCTTTTTGGATTGGGCCTTTGAATTTAGTGGCCCTTACTTTTAAAAATTTTTTCTATGTTCTAGGTAGACATCTTTTGTCTAAGAGACAGTCAGCTAAAATTTTTCCCCCACTCATGCATTTTCTTTTCATTCTGTTGGTGATTTTTTTTTTGACATGCTGAAACTTTTCAAAAACACAAGATCCCATGTGTTGATTTTTTGAAATATTTTCCTTAAAGTTTGTTTTTTGTTCATAAACTCTTTGCCTACCCCTAAGTATTCAAGATTTCTACTTTTTTTCTCCTCCAGGATATTTAGTGTTTCTGTTTTAACATTTAAATATTTGATCCATTTTGACTTTAGTTTAGTGCATGGTGACAGTCATGGGTCTCGTTGTAGTCTTCATCATGTGGAAAGCCAGTTTTTCCAACACCATTTTTTTGGCAGAGCCACAGATTGAACTCAGGCCCTTGCACTTGCCAGGCAAGAGCTTATTCTACTGAGCTATCTCCCCAGCCCCAACACCATTTAGTAAACAGGCTACCTTCCTTCCAGTAAACATATTTGACCCCTTTCCCTTCAGACTGTTTTAATGGCTTTTTCTACCACTTTTAGTCCCAAAGCAGACCATTACTTCTTAATTTTAGTCTTACCCAGGATTTTCTGGAGACCAGCAATAAATAGCCTACACAGGTGCTGAGCTGGGTTGTTTGTTCTATGCCTAGTGATCCTACATCCCATTGTTCATCTTCAGTGAGGTTATCTTTTCAGATTAAAAAATCAATAGCAATTAGGCTTAAGCAGAAGATAGCCCTTTGTTGTGGAATCCTGTTGTGTTTGGATGGCAGTGGGAGGGATCCCATATGGGAACAGAGCTCAGTGATGTTTAGGAGTCACTGGGTAAGAGCCTGTTTTGGCACTAGTCCAGTGTCTTTTCTCCAACACCAGGTTCCACCAGTCATATCCACTTGTGATTCTCATTGTCTCCTAGACATCTCAATGCCTTATTCTGGGTCCCTAACCAGGACTGAGCCCTTTGTTCCTTTATGTTCCTAGAGCTCATGGATCCTAGCTCAGTGATGAGTGATGCCCTCTCACTGATGCTCTTTTACTTTGTTTGGTGCCCTTATCTGAGTATGCCCTCTCTTGTGAATATCTCACTCACTGAGCTCCATCTCTGCTATGGCTTATATTTAGATGTTTCCCCAAAGCCTGATGTGCTAATAACTGGTATTTGTGGGCGGTAACTGGATCATGGTTATGTGATACTTACCACTGGATTAGTCCACTGAGCAGAATTGGGATCAAGAAGTGATCTTTCCTATTCAAAACAATCCTGTTACTAGATTTCATCTGACTGGTTTCTCCTTAAAGTGGTTTTGTTGTGGCTGGATTTTTGTTTGCAACTTGTATCCAAGTACCTTTAGACCTTCATGAGTGTCTTCTAAGCATATAGCAAGCGACACTACTTCTACACCATCAGAATAGAAAGTCAGGTTCATAAAACAGTCACGAGGTATATTCTTTCATCTTATTCACTGGAATTGGTACCATGTGGCTTTTTCTCTTCCCTTAAGTCAAAATGACTAAGAAAGGAAAATGTTTCAAGGTGATTTAGAACATTGAGGCAACTACAATAACCTGACTAAAAATACTTTTGAAAAAGTGATTCCAAAACTATTTCAAGAAAAAAAAAAAACTATTTCAAAAGCTGTAAAAGATGATCTATGTTTGAAGTGGAGTATTTTGAAGGGAATTTAACAGCAATGTCTTTTATTGTAATAATTTTTACTTAGACATCCACCATATTTTCATCACACTTTGCACATTCAGAAAAGCATCACTTCTCCAAAAAGACTTACCAATTCTTAATGTTCATATGCCTAAAAGCTCTGGTCAAACTGTAAAGATAAATAGATGAATCACTATTTTTTAATGTATTTTGTATAGGCTCTCACAATGCAACTCGGAGATCAGAGAGGTCCTCTGTTTCAGCCTCCCTGGGACTACAGGCATATACCACCATGCCTGGTCTTGGTGGCTGGCCCAGTAGGTCCAGGGGTAGGGCCAGCATGGCATGTAGTGCCAAAGATCAAACCCCGGTCCCTGTGCTTGCCTAAGCAGACACTTAGTCTTCTGAGCCATCTCACCAGTCCCATGGATCTACTATTAATCAGAGACTTCTATCAAAAATGTACAGATTGAACTGACAGAAAATAAATAAAGATAAATAGATATTAATGAACATCAATGAAGATAAACAATGAATATTATGGAGAATTCTGCATCCACAAATTTGATAACCTACATGAAATAGACCAATTTCACAAAAAAAGCACAACTCACCAGAAGTTATGAAAAAAAAAGAAATAGGCAATTCAAATAGTCCTATAACTATTACATAAATTACATAATATTTTTAAAATCCTTATAAAACAAAATGCACCAAGCCCAGATGAGTTCACCAGTCAACTTTTCCAAATATTTAATGAAAAATTACATTATTTCTGTATAATCTCTTCTAGAAAGTAGACTAGAGAATATTTCCTGACTCATTGTATGAGGCCAGCCTTACCTTAATACCAAAGCCAGACAGTTATCAAAACTTTATAAACCAATATGTCTCATGAGCACAGATGAAAAAAATCATCAAAAATAGCTAATTGAATCCAATAATGTACAAAAAAGGATTATAAACTACTGTGTGTGTGTAGTTCAACATTCAATAGGAAAAATTACAGAGAGAATAAAAATGTCAGTGGATTCCAGGGCCTCAAGAACAGGCAGAGCCCAAAGGATTTTGGGGAGCATGAAAATATTGTATATAACACTTTCCAACAAATACATGTCATTTTACTTGGCAAAATGGTTAGAACATACAATGCCAAGAATGAACTCTAACAAAAACCATGGACTTTGGGTGATAATCTTGTATCCATGTACATTCATTAGCAATAAAAAAATATATTACTCTAGGGTAAAATATTGATAATGTATATGTAGAGGGAGACAAGGGAGAAACAAGAAACTCTGTATTTTCTGCTCATTTTTTGTAGTGAACCTAAATCTGCTTTTGAAAAGCTAAAATCAACCTAAAAGAAACAATTTTTTTAATTTCTGACTTTAGCTAGATAGAGACTATTGCAAAGCATTTCCGCTGTCTGAAAGCTAGCAAAAACTCACATAGCTCTGGAAAGGTTATATACATAATGGATTGTTCAACTGATGTTAAAAATTCTATGAAAGTGTGTGTTTGTGCGCTCATATGTGTGTGTATGTATGTGTGTATGTGTGTGTCTGTGTGTGTCTGTGTGTGGTGTACACACACATACAGACACATTCCTCTTGCCCCATGAAGAATATCAAAATTTTCATCAGGATTGTTAATATTTGATAACCACCCACTTCCCCAAAACTTAAAGATCTTAGATCTACAAGAAATAGCTATTACTGTTTCTTACATCCTTCATTTTTCCCCAGTAGTAGACACACATTCAACAGTGCAGTAGCTATCTCCTTCTATAGCTTCACAGAAAAAAAGATACTTTCAGCCTGCAACCGGTGGGTTTTTCAAGATGGTAGCGCAGAGGCACCTCCCAGGCCTTGGAAGATGCCTAGGAGAGCTTTCGGTGGCACTGATGTCTTCGCCAGGAGCAGTGGCCTAAAGATCAGGGCCTGATGAGCACCAGGGCTGGCTGGCTGCTTGGAGCACTACCTCAAAGGGGCTGTGTGGAGAGGGCTCTTCCCTGGAGCACCGACGAGACCTAGAAACATGGCAACCTGCATCAGCAAGAAGACCGATGATTTTAAAGTTGAAAATCTGCAGGGTAAAGGATCATTTGCTAGTGTCTACAGAGCTAAGTCCATTCACACTCATTTGGAAGTTGCAATAAATATGATAGATTTAAAAAAGCTGTGCACAAAGCTGGAATGGTACAGCGAGTCCAAAATGAGGTGAAAATACATTGCCAGTTGAAGCTCCCATCTATCTTAGAGCTTCAAAACTATTTTGAAGATAACAATTATGTTTACCTGGTCTTAGAAATGTGTTATAATGATAAAGAAAAGCCAAGGACCTTATTCCCCAGTTAATTCATAGAAATCCAGCAGATAGTTTGAGTCTGTCTTCAATATTGGACCACCCTTTTATTATGTTTTGAAATGCCTCCACAAAAAGTAGAGATTTAGGGAACATAGAAGACCCAACAGATAGTGGGCATGCCACAATTTCTACAGCACTTACCACTTCTTCCAAAAGCAGTGTAGGAGTAGCTTATTTGACAAAAGGAGAGTTTTAAGTGGTCAACTACTTCCAAATAAAATGACTGTATTTCCAAGAAATAAAAATTCAAGTGACTTTTCTACCAGAAATGGAAGCAGTTTTTGTAGTCAGTGGGGAAATGAAGAAGAAACCAGTAATAGAAAGGGAAGAGTAATCAAAAATGCAGAAGAAAGGCCTATTTTCAATATCTTCAGCAAGCCCAATCCTCTGATAAATCAAGCAGTTCTAATAGTCAGTCTCAAACAAGATCATGTATGATGGACCGATGTCACTCAGCAGAAATGCTCTCAAGGTCCAAAAGATCAGAAGCGGAAGAAAATGAAGATAATGACAATGTTTTCCACTTCTTTAAAGAGAAAACATCCAATGGCTATGGATCTTGTGAAAGACTGGATCCCCATGAAGCACTCTCCAATCACCTCTGTCCAGGAAAATCTCCATTTTCAGACCAAATACCTTAGACTGCAGTAGTGCAACAATGGTTTGGAAATCTGCAACTGAATGATCCTCTTTCCGAACAAAGCAAGACTAGCAGTATGGAGGCAACATTTAGTCATCAGAAACATTTGTTATGCAGCATTACACCTCCTTTGGTTACTCACAGATTAAAACCAATCAGACAGAAAACCAAAAATAGGCTCATTCAAACTACCTGATTGAAATATGGATGAAATTTTAAATAATTTAATAGCTGTGATAATAAGCTTCTTTCCAAAAACTATAAAGCAACTCTTGATAAGTCCAAAGGAAAACACCTCTAAAACTTTTCAGTTTGCTTTTGAGGCCTGAACTAAGACTGAAAGGAAGTTAATGGTATCTTTTTCTTTTGAAAGTCATACAATTCTTTGCCAGACAAAACAGACACCACTCTCCTTGGGAAATGATGAGAACTGCTTTGAAAGAAAAAAAGTAATTTTACATCCTTGTGCCCCAATCTAAGTTCTCATTGTGTGTGTTTTCAAAGAGATAAAACAACAATGATCCCTATTGAAATGCAAAATATCACCTGTTCCATACAAATTTAATATCACAGAAAATAATTTATCCCATTAACAAACATTCAGTCACTAATAAGGCCCCACAGGACAACTGGATTCCACTGGGAGCCTGGAGGAGGAAACAATCTAGAACTCAAAGTAAAAGAGTGGCCATGAGGGGTTCGGGCACAACCCACATAAAGAAATCAAGCAGATGCAGATAGAAGCTGAAAGGCTTAGGGATTACACTTATGGATCTCAGAGTTATGCTGAAAACCAGCCCCCCACACACACACACTATATGTTTAATGAAATCTACTTCTGCTGGCCTCTCTAGACTGCCTCAGTCCCCACTGGCACCTAACATGGAGCAATTTCCATGTGTTCCCATATAAGGTAGCTCTATTCACTCATTTTTCTTAGGAAAAAGAGAGGCAGAGAGAAAGACAGAGAATCATTTTAATACTCGTGGTTTCAGATGGTTTGAGGGGCACATATGGCCCAGACTAAAATTTCATATTCCAAGTGCCTCTTCATTTCATGAGCTGTGTGTGGCAGGCTGAGCTATACTAATAACTGGATGTTTCCCCGCTTCTCCTAGAGAGGAGAAAAACAAGTGTTTAATTAGGGGGAAAAAAGCCAAGTCAGCCAGAAAGGTAGACATCAAGTGACAGACTCACCCACTCATTGGACATGACAGCACACATCCTCAAGTCCTTCCAGGGAACTCTGGGATCCCCCTGGGACAACCATCCCCAAGAGGCAGCTCTTTAATTGGCTCCCCCAGCTGCTGCTGAGTGCATGCCTTGCATTTGGGTGGAAGCCACTGCTCTGTGGGCATTCGACACACTGGGCACCTAATGAGTCATGGTCGCTCGCACACACTCACGTGGCTAATGAAGCCCATGTGCTGCCAAGCTGGGGGGGAGGGGGAGAAACAAATGGGCTTCGCAGCTCCTTGGCCCTCAGCAGAGCTACAAGAAGATAATGACCCAGTAACTTTGAGGAATAACGTCTTCTTTTTTAGGACAGTTACTAGGCAGGCAGTATCCTCAAGTGAAATATCAGTGCCCTTCCATCACCTGTGGATCAATAACAGCCTTCCTGCACAGGGGTCAGAACAGTAGTCCCTCAATTATACAGAGACTGGTGTTCAGAAGCTTTCACTCTAAGTTTACTTTGATATACCCTGCAAGAAAAATATTATTCCCCTGTATTTGCCCATCAGATGCCACTTAACTAATTGAGCTTCACTTCAACAAAGAACATCAGGCAGGCACAACCCTGCGAAAGAAGAATCTCAGACATAGGCTACAGGAGCAAGTTGCTTTTCCTGGGCTTTTCTATGTGGGTTACCATGGCATTCTCTCTGAACATATTTCATATTTTAAATATACAAAAATACCATAGAAACTATTTGGGCAATGTCTGGAAGGAACCACCCACAAATAACGTACATGAATTTTATAGCTGGTTATATTGGCTCCAGGAAGAACTAGTTCATTTGGTCTTTTACTAAGTCACAAGCTCACTATTTTTTGGATATTTTATCTGGGGGAGTAAGAACCATCCTGGTCATGTCAGATTTAGTGTCTCCTGTGGTGGGAGAGTAAATAGTGTCTCTTGTTTTTTATCTCCCCTTGGATGGAGCCAAGGCTGAGAGGGTTGGAAATCAGCTTCACCCTCCTTGTGCCCCATGTATGACCATGCCTAAATTAATTTCAATTACTTTAATGTGATTCATTTCATGGCATTTCCTAGAAGTTGATCTTCTTTTAAAATAAAACATTCAATCATACTTGGGAAGGAGTTCATGAATGAATTTCTTCTTTTATAGGAAGAACTACAACCAGAGAGGACTTGACCAGTGGCTGGGAAAGAGAAGGATGCTAAAACTAGAGAGAATTTGGAAAGGGTATGTGGAAAAATCAAGGATGTATTTTATCTATTTCTCAATTTTGTCTGAGATTCTTGGTCTTCCTTTTCCCTTGTCATGCAAGGTTCCATCAGCTTCTATGGGGCTGAGGAAGGAAAATATATATACACTTTATGAGGCAAAGAAAACATGTGCAATTCTCTAGCAGATGTTTAGCCTAAAACTCCAGATAGGCTGAAATCTTGATAAAAAAAAAAAAAAAATCAAAGAAAAGGCCAGCGAAATTGCTCAGCAGATTAAGAGCCTGCAAGCAGAGGCCAGAGGCCAGAGGTTCGAACCCCAGGCCTGCCTTTCCAGCCCCGCTCCTGGGGTGAACTGAGAAGGCAATTTAGACTGGGCGTGGTGGCATGCCCCTGTAATCCCAGCTCTTGAGAGGCTGTAAACAGGCAGATTACTATGAGTCTGATCTAGTAGTGAGACCCTGAACACCCTATAGAGCCTTCCCTAAAATAAAAGTCAAGGATTTTCAATTTCATTTGTGACATTTTTCCCCCATGACAGGGACACTGCTACAAAATCTGCTCATAAATTTACCAAGCAGTGACATACATGACACTGATGGCTGGAGTTGCCATGGACAACTTCTCCCCTGCCCACCTCCACAATGCAGGAAGCCAGTTATCTACCTTGACTTGTAAATTCCCAAACACACTAGTATGTGGTCTCCAATTTGCTGCAGGATTTGATATGCACTTGAATTACTCTGAATTTTCAGGGCTAGAGGACAGAAGTGGAAAAAAACAGTTACATAAACCTAGGCAACATTCTTCTTTTGTCTTGCCCTGAAAAACCAAGCAATTCTGATGCATCACCAAGGAAATTCAATGCCAAAATTCTCTTAGTGAAGGCATATTACAAGACATACTCCAGAAATCATCACTTAGTCATATTATTATTCAGTTAATATTTTTCTTTAAACAGATTCATTTAATCTTTTTTAATGAAGAATAGTAAGACTCAGAGAATCTAAGCATCCTAGTATCTTTTGTTGATATAATCAAAGGGCTGAAAGACAACTGAAAAGTAAATAACTCTTTCATAGTGTGACTTAGTAATATTTAAATCCTAGCTTCTTGAGCACTTAAACATCCAGTAATACAACTTTACAGCTGGGGCTGAAGTGCTCCAGGAAAATTCCAAACACCTACTCTACACATGGACCTACTCCTTCCACAGGCCTTTCACGATGAGGAAGGTTTGAACTATCAAGTACCCAGACCTGGGTGACAGCAGTCAGCAGAGGCTGGCATTTTGAGCAGTGAAATCAAAGCAGATAAGTCTACACATAATCCCCTTCTGTTCCAGCCCTACCCTTCCTCACTTCTCTCCCACCCCACTGCATGATCAGACAGGCCAGAAACTGTGTTCCACTCATCAGGGCCCCTAGATCCCACACTTATTCATTACCCTCATAAATAAAACCAGGGATCCAGAGGAAACATGCACAAAAAAGCTGAGGACAACTAAGCTGACTTGTTTCATTTATTTTTTAAAAAGATTGATCACCTAAAAAAAAAGAAAACCCTCAACCTTAAAGAAAATATAATCTCCTTGGGATTTTCTCTTACCCAGAGCCTCAGGATCCTCCAGCTAGGGAAAAGGAACCCAGGACAACTCACCATGCCTTCACCTCATCTTGAGTGAGAGGCAAAGGAGTCCACCAGCCCAGAAATAGCTCCACTCAAGCAGCAGCAGGTTCTGATTAATCATGGTTTTCCTCTGATACAATCAACCCTAAACTCATTAGCAAGTGACAATACTTAGTGGTCCCAAACCCTGTTTTTATGATCTTCCCCATTTAATTAATTTTCATTACCTAAAAGGAAGGGAATTTTTGAATAATGCCAGCCAGAATAATTGTCCCCTGGAAAATTGTACAAGCCAATTATGATTCAATAAAAAATAATGAAAAATATATTACTTCCTATAAAGTACATCAGCTTGAAACAAATTTTATCCCTTTTAAAATTTTATATTAAAATTCTTTTTTGAAGGCCTTAAAAGCTTTACATCGTATTAATAATGATTACCACTTATCAGCACTTACTATGTGCTGGGTAGTGAACTAATATCTTCATATGAACTATGTCACTTAACTGTAAAAAGTAGCTAAGCTCACCCCACTTCATGTGTTAAGTAACCGAGATTAAGAGACATTAAATGCATGCCCAAGAGAGAAGTTTATTAACTGCAAAGCCAGGATCCCAAAGCCAGTGCCTAACACACTTCAATAATATCACTCTAAATCTCAAACTACACCCCCCACCCATAAAGATAAGTCATGGGAAGCAGAAAATGGGTGAGCTTAAATAACTGTCTGTCCAGAGCCAAGAATACATTTTCCTAAAAGGGAGGCCTTATTTTGAGCTTTTACCAACCCAGTAAAGGATGTGAGAGCAGGCTCTTAGTAGAATTCCAATCTTCTGCTACTTGAGTCTCCTTACTTTTAGTTAAAGGGCTCCATTAATGGAAGGAAGTGGTTTGAAAACGGGCAAAAACCCTGAGATGTCATAATTTTTTAAACAATGCTGTAACAACCTTAGTGTTAATGCACCATCAGAGTTCACCTGGAAAATTTTACCTTGACTTTTGACTAAGATGAATGTAATGTCCCTTAGCTGAACTAAACTTTAGACAGCTTTCTTCCTGACTTCCCTTTCTTACAGCATTTACTCTAGAAAACTATGACTATTAGTCTTTCTTTGATCCTTTAAAGTGTAAAATCTCTGTCTCTTTTACTCTTCATCATCCAGAAATGTTCTGGTCAAGGTTTTGGGATCTGTCCTCTTGAAATGTAATCATCAGGGTCTGAGATATCACTTAGCAATGCAGTCCTCTGTCTGATACCCAGCACAACAGAAAAGAAGAAAATAAAAGGTAATCACCAAGAAACAGAGACCCTTACTGCCCCAGATTTTGTGGCAGGGTAGAGTACTAATGTCCATTAACCACTAATAAAGAAAACACTAACATTTGGGAGTTTCTAGGAAGTGGCTTAGTAGTTTTACAATCAGCTGTTGATATGTTGTTTAATATCTGAGGGGTTTTTGTGCCTGGTTATAAACAACCACAAATACTTGCACGTTGTGTGGATGCTCCATTAATAAAATAATCTATTAGGCTAGAGGTAATTTTTTTAAATAATGTTCTCTTTTTTTAGTCATTTGGTACAGGGTCTCACTACATATCTCAGACTTGTAGTGATCCTCCTGTTTTCAGCCTCCCCAGCACTAGGATTACATATGTGCACCACCACCCCCAGACTCAGTTGCAAGCTCAGCATGCACAGGTAAAATAATGTTCCTTTGGCAATGTAAATGTTGCTAACAAATTTGGTTAAGTAGCCTTAAATAAGCTACAATTACTGACAAAAAATCTAACTACATGGGCCAATGTATTGGGACCCCCTAGTACCTCTCCACTAGCTTACTCCACACTTAAAAATGCTTTCTCTCATGTCGGTGGAGTTTAACCTTTCTATTTTATTCTATTACAAAGACATGAAAAGCCTTCCACATTTCCTATCTTACTCCATCCTGTGAAATTCTATCCTGATGCTTTTCATTCACTGTAACCTATGTCAACCTGTCCTCTCTCTGGTGTTTACAGTGACTCATGCACGGCAGATTCTCTTACAAGGTAATAAGGTGGAAATGAATGCTGGTGGTATTAGTACTGAACTTTGTCGACCTGTGTCTTTCACTCCTCAGTGATCAGCTTGTAGGGAGGCTGCAGGAAAATCTTTCCAACATAGCTATAAAGCAGCGTATTCAGTCCTGCTCAGACCTCTGCCCTCACCTTTACCATAATCTCATTGAAGATTTATTTAGGTACATATGAGTTTTTTCAGAGAAGGAACTGCTCCAGCACTGAACTTAAACAAAACACATCTGGAAATCTTTGACTCCACTATCTTTAAGACATTAAAGAATAAATCACTGAAATGATATGTTATATTCCACAGAACTTCCATTCAACTTTCTGTTTACTCTAGAAAGCTGTGATTATAATTCTTTCTCTGATTCATTAAGATATAAAATCTTCTCTGTCTCTTGCTCCATTTACAGAGCCCAATGGATCTTATTCCTACCTGATCAAGTTTTCCAGCTCTTATCTGAGCAATTGTGATGTTGATGCACTGAATTTTGACTTAACAAATAAACAATTAAAAGAACAATGCTTTACAGAGTTGTAAGAAAGCATCATATAGAGAAATTACCATGCAATTTGATGTGTAGAAAAACACAAATAGGCCCATAGAAAAGCAGATCTTCAACCATATACTAAAAGAGGCATCTCATATAGGTGGGTTGACCTCACCCATCATGGTTCACTGTATCTCCAAATAGACAACATTAAGGCATTTTGGACCCAGTATCTGAAGAAACCACTGGGCCTGGTCAAGGAGAAAATTTATGGATTCAAAATGTATTAGCTTATAAATCAAGTTAACCTTATAAGTGAAGTCTAGGGCAATGATGGCAAACCTATAGCATATGCGTTACAGCTAGTTGTTTATTATTATTCAAAGCTCTACAAGGTTCGCCATCACTGGTCTAGGGTAAGAAAGCATAAAGCTACAATTTAATATGTGCCTAGTATGTGCCAAGTGCTTTGCATTCTTATATTACTTTCTCATCCTTACAATCCTAACAGGTAAGCACTGTCATCCCTGTTTCAAGTCACACAAGCAGGAAATGTCAGAGCTAAGATTCAAATTCCATCCTGTTTCATTTCAAAGCCTATATTTTCTTTTCACTATACAATATCGTACTTAAGTTTAGTGGGTAACTAATCAGCCTTGAATTTGTTTTCTTTTGTTCTCTTTGGAAGGTTGTCATTTGTTATGCATTCTCTTGTTATGCATTCTCTGTAAAATATGGCAAATATTTTACAAGAGGTAAAATAATTGAAATACAAAGTAAAAGAGATCATTTGCTGGTAAGTTAATAACCTGCTTTAAACATATTTAAATATGCTTCTATCTAAGACACCCAGACGGAAGGGTCTCAGGGACCCTTATCATTATTGACCTATATTTCTGGAGAGAAGTCCTCAGTAAAGATATTAATTTGGAAAACTTCATCAACAAAGAGTTGTTTGCAAATCATAAAATATTCCAAGCTGAATAAAAAGAGAAGGAAAACAGAGGCTGAAGACAAAACCCCGGAGCTAGCACAGAGAGAACAGTGAAGACCTCGAGAAGAGGGAGCTAGAAAGACAAGAGAGAGAGAGAGAGAGAGAGAGAGAGAGAAAGAGAGAGAGAGAGAGAGAGAGAGAGAGAGAGGGAGAGAGAGAGAGAGAGCATGAATAAAGGAGGAAGCAGTGTTGGATATCACTGTTGCTCTAAGGCTCAGCAAGATCAAACAAGGTGGAACATATCAAAAGCTATGGGTTGGGTAATGCTTCAAGCCAAAGAATTCTCCATAATGGGTTGGAGACAGCAGAAGCAACCAGAGAAGACTAATTGTGAGGAATTCAGTACTGTAATAATAATAATAAAAGTATTTACAAAATACTTAGAAGTCATATACCATTTAAGTAGTGTCTCATTTATTCCTCATAGGGACCCTAGAAGAAAATTACTGTCATTCCTACTTGAAGAAGGAGAAAAAAGGACAAGATGGTGAAACAATTTACCCCAAACTGTAAATCTAATAGATAACAACAAACAACTTGAACCAAGCAATATGACTTCAGACTGACTTTCCTATCCTCAGGCTAAGCTTTTTCTTTAGAAAAAGAAAGAATTAAAGTAAAAATAAGAGGGTACAGAAGGAAAACTCCCGTACAAATTTGATTTTGGATGATAATTTTTCTTTTCAGTAGGAGGAATTGAACCCAAGGAGTGTTGTGCTGATCCCCAGATCTACTTATTTACCTATTTATGGTTTTGAGACATGACCTCACTAATTGTCCAGGCTGTCCTCAAACTTACAATCCTCCTCCCTCAGCTTTCTCAGTAACTGGGATTCCACCTTGCACCAATCGTGCCTGACAGGATGCAAATGTTTTGAGTGTGGTTTTAGACTCAGAGAAATGGGTAAGTAGGAAAAAATCACATGATCTTAGAAAGAAAAAAATAATGGAAAAAGACCCCATAGGAAGAAGCAATTTTTATCTATTAATGCTCACCCTCAGCCAAAGCTTATGTGCCAGACTTTGCTTGGCACTGGGGATTCAATGAGAAATAACAGAGATGGAGCCCTGACCCAGGAAGCTTCTAGCCCGCCAGGAAAGAGACAGTTGAGAAACAAGAGAACTAACAACATAAAGCCCAGTATGTGTGATGTGGGAAACAATCAAAGTTCTAGAAAGAAACGAACCTCCCATGGGTGGTAACACTGCAACTGAAACCCAAGTTCAGGATTGGAGGGGAGGTCAAGGTGAAAGCAGGGAAAGAAGCTTAAGATGCTGCAAGGAGTGAAGCAGAACCACCAGGGTGGCTTTTTCCAAAAAAATATTGTTGTCTAGGAAGTATGGCTTGGTGATAGAGAATTTGACTGCAAAAATATTGTTGGCCAGATCTGCAGTGAAATCAGAATTATAGTGGAGGTCACTGAGCATGATTGCACCTGTAAGGTTTTCTAGCTCCCTAGGAGAAAAACAGACACTTCATTTTTTTAACAAATGAAGTTTATTGGTATATTTTTTCAGACTTTTTTTTATTCAGTAAAGACACAAAGTGGTTGCTCACAGCTTGGTATAACAGCATTCCTGAGATTGATGACATCCACCATCTTGCCACTCCAACACTCAAAGCAAACCATGGAGTTTTGTTCAGTCTTATTCCTAGGTCCTTCCTCTCCTCTCTTGTGGGTCAATTCCTTGGATTTTTCATTTCTTTGAAGTTATGGTCACTCACAGTCTCATGGCCAAGGCCAACCCCTGGTTCAGTAGTCTGTAATTGACATAGGTTCTGATGTATGAACCACTTCTGTCTTATTCACTGTTTAATGGATGAGTTAGTTTGCCAGAAAGGGAATATTTTATGAAACAGAATAATAAACCCACCTTTTAGAGCTTGCTCTAAAAGGCCAAACCCTCAGATTCTGTACCAATGAAGTTTGGGCCAAGTCTGGGGCTTTCTTTACAATTGGCCTTCAGAACTCTGGGTTCAGGAAAAAACTGCACATGGTGAGAGAAGTGTCAGAGACCCCCTTGGGAGCCCCCCTTTTGGAAGTTTTTTCATATCACAGCATGACTTTCTCTAAAGTTCAGACTTGGTATCACTGAGGGATGGTTCAGGAGATCAGGACCTCAGGAAAAAAGTCAATTGTACTTTTGTCCTCCCTCCCTGGTCTCCCTGTTGCTTCCTTTAAAGGTTTCAGTATGCAAAGGTGCTGGGCCTGTTGGCAGAGCTCCAGAGTATCAATAGCACATACTGGGACCAAATCCAGCTCATCTGGGGCCTGCCCACCATGATGCCCCTGCTCCAGGAGATCTTCAGCTGAGGCTGGGCTCACCTCCTTCCCCAGCCCTCCCAGGCCGCACTGGACCAGAAAGGGGAAATTGTTGGGACAATATGTTGGGGCCAGGAGGAAGGGAGCTCAGTGATTACAATGAAAGACAAAAGCAGTCACTGCCTCTTTATGCAGCTGTGGGAATCACCAAGGGGACAAAGTTGTTCTTTGGAAGCACAGATTGTGGAGGAGGAACCCTCAGGGAAAAGAGGTAATGCTCCTTCTGGGAGTGGGGGTGCCCACTTACCACGGCCAAAAATTTAGCCAATCAGCCCTAATTTCTTAGCCTTCAGAGGCTGTGGGTTGGGCAAACAGGATGGGGAGGGAGTCCTGTGCAGAATTTTCTACTCTGAAGAGGAAGGGGCTAGGTTCTTCAGTCCAAAGGAAAACAAGGATGTGAGGAGGAAAATTCAGCAAGACATACCCCTTAATCTTTATCCCTTTGTCCAGTGCCACAGCCTGGGGAAGGGGAGAATGGGCCTGGTTGCAGAAGTGGGAGCCTCAAACCACTGCCTCATCTGCTGACCCTGTGGCAGCGCCAGTTCTGGGAAGGGTGTGGTCCTCTCCCCCACTCTGCTCCTGAGAACTGAGTCACCAAGCAAGGTGGGCTCTGGAGAGAGGCCTAGTGTTTGGCCCTACGGCACCTGACTCAGAGGTTCAAGCGGCTGTGGGCCCAGCCCTATGACAGCCTCAGCCCACAGTGATGCTGAAGTCACCTTGGAATCTGTTAACGCCAGTGATTGAGAAAGGCTCCGAGGGCCAGGGTGACAGGCAGGGAGGCATCTTCTTCTCCAGCACAGCACCTACACACCAGTTACTGTCCACCAAGCCTCTAAACACCATGTTGGCCTGGGGCAGAGTCAGGTGGTAACTAAAGGAGAAGGTTGTACCTTACAGCCTTGCGTTTGCCTCAAATTCCCCTCCAAGCTGAACCTGTTCGTTTGCCCTGTGGTAATAACTTGCACGGGCCCCGTCTGATCCCACATTCAATGTAGCTACCCAGTGTACAGCCAAGTACTTCCCAGCCAGAGTCAGGATGGCCCCCTCTTTGCCTGGTTGCTGGTGATAAACTAGCTCTCCTCCCAGCACCAGCCACTGAGTGAGGCTGTGCAGGAAGTGAGCAACCACGATCACCGATTCCCCAATCAGGTCAAGGTTTCCCAGGGTCAGAGTGGCTGCGTAGTCACCTCCTCGTACTCGCCATCAAACTGCCATGTCAGAAATCTGGCCTGCTGCATCTGGAAGACAGCCTTAGCTCTGAGCCACGCTGCCAACTGGAACAGGACCTGAGCACTGAGGCTGCCTCCGCTGTCCGTATCATCCCCTACCGCCGCGGGGAACACCTCGGTAGGGCTAAGCTGCCAGTCCCTGCACAGGCAGCACGTAGGTGATAGTCCAGCAGGCCCAAGGCACTCACGTGCGCAGCATGAGACACCTTTGCAGAGCCCACGCAGCTCATTGAAGTTCCCAGGACTGGGCAGAGGTTCTTCTTGGTGGGGGCTCCAACGGGACAAAGGCCCCATCGGTGCCAGGCACAGTGTGCTCTCCATTTTAGTCCAGAGGACAAGGAGGGGCCAGGGTTTGCCATCTCAGACCATTCTGCTGCCCCTTTCCCCAGAGCACACCCTGGTGGTCTTAATGGGGGCAGCCATCCTGAGTGATCAAGTTTATTGGTATATTATCAATATACATAATGATCGCATTCATCACAGGGAATGTGTTCCTGTATGTGATATATCTTGATTCTTCTTTTTTTCCTCATTCCTTTCCCCTCCCTTCAAACCCTCTTCCCCTCCTATTTACAAAACGTTTGTTTTCATTTTTTCCATCTTTTCTCATTTTTCCTTTTCCTTTCCTTTCCTTTTGCACCCTCGCCGATTCTGTTTCCCACTTGAACATTATCTTCCTATTCCTCAGTATCTAGTAAACATTTTGGTTCTTATTTGTATTTTCAGTTTCTCACACAAAATATCAACAGTGTGATATTTACACATGTATATTATGTCACTTAAGCATCTTGTGTGAAGGTGCAGCTATTTATCTAGACATATCTCAAGTTTATCCTTCTGTATATCTAAGTAATACTCCATTGTGTTTAAAAAAAAAAAAAAAGCGTTCTTTATCCATTCATTGGCTGGTGGGCATTTGGCCTGCTTCCAAGATTTAGCTGTTACAGACTGCAGTTATAAACATGGGTGTGCATATATCACTGTGGTGTGATTTATTTTTAGCTTATTGGTACACTGTAGATACACATATCGATTATATTCATCATAGAAGATTTGTACCTGTACATAATATATTTTGATGATTCTTTTTTTCCCCAATCCCCTTTCCTTCCTTCAACTCCTTTCCCCTCCTTATCTTCAAAGCTTAATTTGCATTTTGTCTTTTTTATTGTTTTTTTCCCTTTGCTTCTTTTTTCTCTTCCCCTGCCCTAGTTCCTCTTTTCTTCTGAATAATTTCTTTCCATCTCTCAATATCTATTGTACATTTTGGTCCTTATTTACCCTTTTTTTATTTTTTAATTTTTGTTTTATTAAAGTACAAATATCAATGAGACATTTTTAAGATATCTTGACAAGATGGATTTGATAAATCAATACATTGCAAACTGTTTTCATAACGTTTTGGTATTCTATAAGGTGTATACATGATATTATACTTACAGACATTATTATACTGTATGTCTCATCATTAAATAGAGTATAGCTGTTTGCGTATCTTATTTTTTATAACTGAATTACATCAAAGATTCAATAATTAATACTTTCTACCTTGTTATTTTCCTAGTGGTTGTCTATAGTACTAGAAGCCCACATAATATCCTGTCCAACCACCATTAGTGCAAATCTTGCCTCTCATAGGATTATGTAGAAGCACAGCGTTATCTATCCCAACTGTACTGTCTATTCACACACATCATGATTTTCCCTTTCTATACCCCTTCCTTTGTCTACACCTGTCAAAGGTGGGCACTCCATTGTCATTCAACTAACTTAGGTGCTTGAACTCGACAACACAATCCAACACAGTCCAGCATTCCACAACAATAGTGAGTTATTCAAAGAAGTTGTCAACCATAGTCATTTACAGCTCAGCTTAATATTATGGCCCCGCCTCTTCTCTGTATCATTCCAATTTTAGTATATGTGCTGCTGAAGCGAGCACCTTATTTACTCTTACACATATTAGTTCCATTTACTTCACTCAAGTGTATAAGCTCAAGCTATATCCATTTATCTAGAAATGTCTCAAGTTTATTCTTTATGGCTGAGTAGTACTCCATTGTAAAAAAAAAAAAACCATTTTTATCCTTTCCTCAGTTGACGAACATGTGGGATGTTTCCAAGATTTAACTGTGCTGCTATAAACATAAGAGCACATGTACCACTATGGTATGATGTTTTCAATTCTTCCAGGAAGATAGCTCAGCTGAATGGAACCTCTAGTCCTAGGAACCTCTAGTCTGAGGAATCTCCATACTGATTTTCACAGTATCTGCAACAGCCTACATTCCCACCAACAGTAAAGAAGGGGTCCTTTATCTCCAGAGCCCCTCCAACATCTATTACTGCTTCATTTCTTGATGATAGCCATTATTTCTGTAGTAAGATGAAATCCCAATGTTGTTTTAATTTACATCTCTCTAATAACCAGTGATGTTGAACATTTTTTCACATATTTATTTGCTGTTTATATTTCTTCATCTGAGAAGTGTATATTCATCTGAGATGCCCACTTTTTAGTTGGATCTTTAAATTTGAGGGGTCTGGCTCTTTTCAGTTCTTCATATGTTCTAGATATAAACCTTTTGTCTGAAGGATAACTAGCTAAATTTTTTTTCTCAGTCTGTGGGCTATCTTTTCACTCTGTTCTTGATTTCTTTTGATGTGAAAAAGCTTTTTAATAAGATGAGATCATGGTTATTGATTTTTTGTATTATTTCCTATGAGATCGTCATTTTGTTCATAAAATCTTTGCCTATATCTATATCTTCAAGAGTTCTACCTACTCTGTCTTCCAGCAGACATGATCCTAGTTTTAGTCTTTGGCTTGTGCAGAGCCAGTTTTGTCAACACCATTTTAAAGAGATTATCTTTCTTTCAGTGAATGTGTTAGCTTCTCTCAAATATAAGCTGACTGAGTGTGTTTGGAGTTGTTCCTACATCTTCCAATATGTTATGCTGATCTTTACATCTGTTTTTGTTTGTTTTACCAGTACCATGCTGTTTTTATCCTAGTAGCTTTGTGTTTTTTTTTTTTTCTTTTTTTGGAGGAATTGAGGATTGAACTCAGAGCCTTGCGCTTACCAAGGAAGTGCTTATTCCACTGAGCCATCTCCCCAGCCTGTGGTATAATTTCAAGTCAGGAACTGTAATATCCCCTGCCTTGCCTTTACTGCTGAGAATTGTTTTTGCTATTCTAGGCCTCTTCTGGTTTCAAATAAATTTTAGGATTTTTTTTTTTGTAATGCTGTGAGACACTATAATGGTATTTTGGTTGGGATTTCACTGAATCTGTATCATAACTTGGAAGTACAGTCATTTTTACAATGTTGGTTCTTTTATCCATGAGAAATTATATCTTTCCATTTTATGATATCCTCTTTAATCTCCTTTTCTGAGTACTATAGTCTTCAATGTAGAGATCTTTTACTTCCTTTGCTGGCTCGATTTCTAAATATTTCTTTTTTGTTTTTTGAATTCTTTTTTGTGAGGTATGTTGTTTCCCTAATTTCTCTCTGACTGAGTTTGTTATTTGTGTAAAGATTGCTATTGATTTTTGAGTGTTCATTTTGTATCCAGCTACAAAATTGAATTTAATTATTATCTATCAGTCTTTTGGAGTTTGGGGGGGTCTTCTATGTAAAGTAGTGTCTTCAGATAATGGTAATTTAGCTTCTTCTGCTTCTATCTTTATTCTTTTTATTTTTCCCTCTCATTTAATTGCTCTGGCTAGTGTTTTCATACTGCATTGAACCATTTCTGTGAGGCCCTCATAGGTATATCAAATAAGCCTTTTGCTCTTGTTAAACTCTTCTGTCAGTTCAATTTGTAGGGCTTCATCCACTGAACCTAAAAGGGCAAAGGAAAAAGCTTTTATTCTTCTCTAGTGTTATTTAGATTCTAAATTCAAAGTACCCTACAGCCACCAAGTATTAGCTTTTTTGGTAAAGATACTGGGGAGATAGTCTTAAGTCATATACTTTATGGAGTTCTGGAACCTTCCTTTAAGCACTTAAACCCTAAATACAAACAATTGTTGGCCTGTATTATCCCAGTGGGTTGGAAAGTTCTGAGTAACAATTTTCACTACTATATCAGCCATCACTAAAAGTCATCATCTCAGCTCAAAGTGTCACTCTCTTGCTGACACCCAATTCTTACAACCCCTGGTTATTCCTTAATCTTTAGTGAAATGCTTGTCAATTGGTTGGCCTACTGAAAGATGATTATGCATAGGTTTTCTTTTTGTTAGTACTTTGTCTTGTTTTGTTTGATTTTCTGCCAGTCACCTAGAAAGCTGACTGTGAAAGCCAGCTGAAAACTCAGGGACCTCGGAGACTAGTAAAGCATCCTTAAAGTCTGAGTGAGTCATGGGGGTGTGACATTGGGTACTACACCTGGTTCCTGACCCCACCTTCCCTGGCACTTCTATGCTCCCATACACCATGAACACAGCAGTGCTGTTATGCCACACCCTTCTGCCACTGTGCTCCTGTATTGGAGCTAGACAATCATAGACTGAATCCTCTGGAGCCAAATAAACCACTCTTTTGTTCACAAAAGAAAAACTGACTAATAGGACTTTAGGAACAGGGTGAGAAATAGGATCTGAAGTCCTTATGAGGTAGGAGTCACACAGGAGGAGCAACATGACAAGAGAGCTCAGGGGAGTTTCACCTGTATAAGGGTTCAGACAAGACCACAGGTCTAGATCAGTAACTTGGACTCTTCCATCACTGTAAAGGATGAAACAGTCTATACCCACTGTTTCCTTGACTGTGAAAGATAAAAGAATACATTTAAAAATTACTGGCTTTGAGGTCAAATCTAATATTAATCCCCATCTCCAACTTACTAGCTGAGTAGATGTCCACAAATTCTATTTTCAGTGTCCTCTTCTGGATAGTAGGTCAATAGTACTTACTCTCTCTTACTGTTACAAAGGTTAAATAAATTCAAGTATGGGAAGCACTAAGAACAGCATTTAATACATAATGAATCCTCATTAAATTGTAATTATTATTATTATCATTATCAGTATCATTATTATAAGGTTCCCAAACAGTGTGCTTAGAGTAATTAACTGCTTCTGAGTCCATTGCTGAGGGGCTGCAGTGACTGCAGCGCTCTCAAGAGTGTTTATAGAGCAATTAGAGAGTAACAAGAGGGACAGCTTTCATTTGTAGCCATAACCATGTCAACATATATATAGCTCTTGGGAGCCTTCTAAGCTGGTTTCCATACAACACTGGATGGTTGCTTGAGAACTCCCCCAGAGGTGCTTGGGAATGCCTTCACCCATTCATTTAACCTGTTTGAATATATATACATATTTAGAGTTATAGCTTTATAACTACAGCTATATATAGCCTACACTGTTATGGGTGAAGCATCTACATGCAAGGAGGATTTTAAAAATAATGACATGGTCCTTCCTTACCAGAGCCTGTGCCAGCCTTTATGATGTGAGATAAAACTCTCATAGGAGGAGCAATGTGACAAGGGAGTTCTGGGCAACTTCACCTGTATAAGGATTCAGATGAGACCATAGGTCTAAATCAGGAACTTAGACTCTTCCATCACTGTAAAGGATTGTCCATACTGACTGTCTCCACATCTGTGATCCAGAATCCATTCCAACCACACCTCTGAAATTCACTTTGTCACACTCAGCAGGGACCACCAATGAAGGACTGCTCACAGCAGAAACGAGGCAGCTAAGGCAAGAGCTGGAGACATGGCTGCACAGAGGCACCATGGCCTGAAGAGGGAGCGAGCAGGGAAGCAGGACGGTGGATGGGGAATCAAGCCTAATGAAGCGTCTCAGGGCTTCGTGAATCAAGGTAGAGGAACCAGTGCAGGGCTTTAAGCAGAAGCGTAAGATAGTTAAAGAAATGAAACTGAAGAGAGAGTTGTCGATCAGCAAGTCAAGCAGTGCTGAAAGGTCAAGATAAAAACAATGGAAAAATGTCACTGAGGTCCCTGCTGACATTAACAAAATTAATTTGAGGTATGGTGGGGATGGCTGTTGGATCACAGATGTGGAAGCAGTGTGCATAGACAATCCTTAAAAATGGCAGAAGAGTGAAAGGAGATTGGACTGTGGCAGGATAAAAATGGTGGTTAAGTTTAGAGAGACCTGAGTCTGTTTAAATGCTGACAGAAAGAAGTTGATAGAAAGATGTGACAGACTCCAGGCTTCCAGGGCCCTCTCCATATCAGAAGCTAAACCCCAAGGGTTTCAGAGCACTCCAGTCTACTGTTCCAGGAAGGAGAAATAAGAGAAGGGAGGAAGGGACTAAGGACTTGTGGAGTCTTGTAGCTGGGGCTGCCCTGGCTTGTCCATTGCTAGTCCCAGACCTCAACTTTAGTCAGCACACCACTGTTTGGGAAGAACATCAGTGGAATTTAGTTTTAAGTAATTCCATGAAACACAGTGTTCGCTTTTCCTGAAAATAAAGTTTTAGATCATTTAAATGCTTAGGAAAGAAGATTTACACTGGTACCCTATCAATACAATCCAACTGATAGACAAATGTTTTGCCAAAGTAGTATTAAATTCAGAAATGTTCACATAAAAGTCCTTCTGATCTATCAGAAAATATCAGGCAATACCAGCCCTGCATGGCATCCATCAGATAAGCTGAGTGGTTGCTGCCTCATCAAAAAGGAGCACGCACTCTGTGCCCATTTGGACTGGCCTCACTGGGCCTCTTCCCTGACTGTGTGGCCCTCTGGCAGACTCTTCTGTTCTTCAGAGAGACTAGGTTATGCAGTGGTGTCATCTGTCCAAGTCCCACCTTATTACTGAGCAACTTCTACGTGCTGGGCAGAGCTAAGGCCTGAGAATAAAACAGCAACTGCGACTCTGCCCCTGCACCAGAGCATGAAAGCTGGAGAGGCAAAGAGAACTTTAATTTCAGCAGGATGGGAAGGCTAACACCCTGTGCAACACAGATTTAACTTTTCATTAAGAAAATGTTCCAGCTGTCTGCTCATCCCGCACATGCACTGATGCACAAAAGCACATTCAGATGGATGCTCAGTTCACTATAGAAATTTTGACACCTATTTCCTGGAGTTTGACATTGCACTGTGGCACATACTTTTGCCAATCAGGCCAGAACAACCGTCTGAAGAGAGCACAGAGAACAGTTTAGAATAATACAAGAGAACTTAAGAGAAGCACTGGAATGTCTTTGGCAATAGTAGTCTCCTTGTAGCTCTTCCTTTTTCTTTGCAAGCTGTAGTTATTTCCAGTATAGTACCAATACCTGACTTGGTCTCAGCCATTCAGTTTGAAGATATCATAAAGCAAGAAAGTATGATGTATAAGGCTCAGAAGATTTGTTTATTTTGCTAAAGCAAATTTTTGCAGCTGATCATTTGGCCAAGGTAAGAGTCTACCTGCCTATGTCCCTGAGGGTACTATTTTAAGAAGGCACTCAGTGGAACAGAATGCTTTTCCACTACTGAACCTTCACATTTCTCTTCCAGAGAGAATGGGAAAAGCAAATTTGGTAAGGTTTAGTGGAAACTGAAAATATATTCACCTAGAATCACCACCTTTATATTTTTCTGGAGAATTAATTTTCAATAAGAAACAAAGTTTAAAACCCTGAGGCCTCAAAGTCTTTCACACACTACAAGTACAATCTAGTGATGAGATCCTGAACACCCTATAGATACTTCCCTAAAAATACAAAAAAAAAAGTCTTTCACACAATAAAACTAAATTAGAATATTTCTGTTTTGAGAATCCCTACTAAATAAAAACTCTAAGAGGTGCAGAAATTGAGGAATGTGAAGAAGGTTGTTCTAAGTTTTGGGGCAAGATAATTATAGAATTTGGAAGTGAGACCTGGCAGGCTGTTCTGCGGGTCCATCGTTCTTTGTCACTTACAAATCAAAAGGACAATACTGTGGGTAATGGGGTCAAGGTCTGTGTGTTTGCCTGAACTTGAACCCTAATTCTACTACTTACTAGCTAGGTCCATTTGGGCCTTACTAACTGGGTAAGCTTGTAACCCAACTGGCCTAAGCTTCAGTCTCCTCATTTATCCAGGAGTGTTATTAACACACATCTAAGAATACCATGCTGGGAATGGAGGGAGAAGATTGGCAAAGAAACTGGTCCACAGTGAGAATTCATCAAGGGACACCAAGAACCAAGTAGTTCTCCTGGGCATATGGTCAAATAATACAGGAAGCTTTTCTGGTTGGTTATCAAAACTACTGATTTTTGCTGGTCTTTTGAAAGGGGCAGTTAATACTTTAAATGTTTGATTTTTTATTCTTCTTATCTTTTTCTTTTGAATTTCTTGCAACTATTTTTTTGACACAAAACGTGTTTTCCATTAATATACATGATATCCATGAAATGAGAATGTTTTCCAACAGTTTGGGCTTAACTAGTTGACGTACTATCAGTTATTGAGTAAAGACTTAATGCTGACAGTACAGCCTCATGCTGAGCTGGCAAACTTTATTATTCTGGATTCAGTTTAATCATTAAATATTGTCATTTTTTCTAATGAAAATGAATGAAGATAATGACACCAAAAGTGCTATTTGTGTATCACTAGCAAGCTGGCATTTGTACTCTCAAACGATGACAAATATGGGACATAAGACAGAGATCAGATCTGAAATGTCACATCCCGTTAAAGGTATAGTAGCTGGATCCATCTTCTGTTCTTTTTGATGAAATTCTCAGTGTGATTGAAGAGATTAGGTCATGGTTGTGCCCTGCTAATAAGTGTCAAATGACTTGAAAGTTAGTTAAATTTCAGGTAGAGGCAAAAGTAGAGTGCAGTAGAACATTCACATGCATAAGAAATGTTCCAAGAAGTTTCTTAAAGATAAAATCTTACTAATGTGCTTCCCTCTCCAACATCTTTCAGGAAATAAATTGTTCCTATCCTTCTTCACAAAAGTCAGCATATTCTTTTCAAATTAACATTACCTCATATTTTATCCCAATAATCTCTAGTTAAACTTAGATTTTTTTTCATGAGATATCAAGTATAGGATGACTAAAAGCAATTTTTATAAAATTTAATAAGAATTAAATTTATTTGGTTCATTAGGCTTACTTTTAAAGTGTATCTATCCAGTTAGTTATCTTAGTGCTACTTTTGAGGGACAGAATGCTACATCACGTTCAGAGTATATGGAGGGGCAATTCTTTGGGGCGAAACATGAAATTTCAATGAAACTTGTTATAATTAATCCATTCTTTTATACTCATATTATTTGAAAAGCTATGGGAGATTATAGTTATCTGAATAAAGGTGAATTCAGTTGTAATATGGAACAGAAAAGGAAAATTTTAAAAAATCTGTGATTGTTTTTGAGAAGGTAAATAAAAGTAGGTACCGTGAAAGGTGGAAGTAGAAGATATTTATTAGATTCTTTGATCACAGACCCACTGTTCTGGGCTGCTACTGTCAATCTGCAAGGTCATAGGTATAAGGCCACCCATGCAGTTTGGAAGTCACATACCGTTAATATGCATACTGGATGCCAGAGGTGGAACAACTTGAAATAATGTTTGTACTAATGGGTGCTGGTATTGCTCTGCTCCCTTTGTTTATATTCTTCATTTCCTTCTTTTGCAGTGATAGTTCTTACCCTGTGCTATTATAATTTGGGAGGAAGTAATTAATTTTTTTGATATTAATAAAAAAGATTTTTTATTATTATTTTTTATTGAAGAACAAATAGCAATGAGACAGTTTAAAGACAAATTAACAGGACAGATTTGATAAATTAATACACTGCAAAATATTTTCATAATGTTTTGGTGTCATACAAGGTGCATACATGATATTATACTTACAAACTTTACTATAGCAGATGTCTCTAGTAAGTGAATGAGCATAGCTACATACATATCTTATTTTTTATAGCTGAATTATAGTACAGATTCAATAATTAATACTTTCTACCTTGTTATCTTCCTAGTGTTTCTCCATAATACTAGAAGCCAACATAATATCTTGTCCAACCACTATTAGTGTAAATCTTACTTCTCATAGAATTATGCAGAAGCATGGCCTATTTATCTTACCTGTGCTGTTTATACACACACTTCATGATTCTTCCTTTGTATACCACATTTTTCTGTCTAGACCTGTCAAAGATGAACACACCATTGTCATTAAACCAATTTAGGTGACTGAACTCGGTGACACAATCCAACACAGTCCAATATTCCACAATAAGAGTGAGTTATCTAAAGAAGTTGTTGACTGTAGCCATTTACAGCTCAACTTATTATTATTGCCCCACATTATATACCTCAATTTGTACTTTTCTGCTGGATGGTTAAGACTGAGATAGAGCAAGACCTATACACCAAAACATGTAGCTTTTATTTCTGATGAAGTCAGTAAAGTCCCCTCAGGGTTTATTTTGTAATCCTATACCTTACTCTGTAGATCCTTTGTCTGTGTCATCCATGTGGGATGAGTCACTGCCAATGCTTGACCAGTTTGCTCTCTATGAGAGCCTGAGAGAAAGTTTTCTCTCCATGTGACTCTCCCCAGGCACACTATACATCATCAGTCTCTTTCCTCTGTGGCTCCATAATCTCCTTGATCAGAAAACTTGGGGCACAACTGAGTTTCATGATGTTACAGTACAGGTTCTCCTATACCCTGAGTCTTCTTTGACTTTGACAGGCTAGGGCCAAAGTGTTGGCTGGCCTTGCAGCTTTTATTTCATATTGATCTATGAACTTAGGTTGTAACCATCCAGACAAAAAGCTAATTAGTGCCCTGCAGCATATGCCATTCAGTTTGCCCTAATTATTTCATGAAGTTCTTTTCAGTTGTTGTTGTACATTTCTATTTGTATTTCTTCTTTTGGCTTCTTACACTAGGGAGACTATACAATATTTGCACATGTGTGTCTGGTTTATTTCACTTACTAGTATATATTAAACTGGCATCCACTTCAATATAAATGCTTCAAGTTTATCATTCTTTATTCCTGAGTAACACTCCATTATATAGAAATACCACATCTTTTTCAGCCATTCCTCATGTGATGGACATCTTGGTTGTTTCCAAGATTTTGCTATCACAAATTATGCTGCTACAAGCATAGGTACAAATATATCACTATGATATAATGATTTCAGTTCCTATTGGAAAATTCCCAGTTTGGCATCAAGGAAGTAGCCGAACCCAACCAGAGCTTGGAACAAATGGACCTGGTGGACATATACAGTGTTCCACCCAATCACAGTTGAATACACATTTTGTTCAGCTCACATGGGTCATTTTCTAAAATAGCCCACATACTAGTCCAGAGGTCATGTGTAAGTATATGCAAGAAAACAAAAATTCTGGCTTGAATGGGATTTACAGTCCTAGTTTTGTGAGGAGTCTCCACACTGATCTGCACAATGGTTGTACCAGTCTACATTCCCACTAGCAGTGGAGAAGTGTTCCCTTTTCCTCACAACCTCTCCAACATTTGTTTGATAGCCATTCTTTCTGGAGTGAGATGGTATCTCAGTGTTGTTTTTATTTGTATTTCACAGATGGCTAGAAATTATGGAGCATTTTTTTCATATATTTGTTTCCCTTTCAGTGTGCTTGTTATCTGTGTAGACGAATGCTATTGACTTCTAAGTATTGACTTTGTATCCTGCTATGCTACTGAATTTCTGTTTACTTCTAGTAGTTTCTTGGTAGAATATTTGGGGTCTTCCAAGTAAAGAATCATGTCATCTGCAAATAGTGATAATTTAACTTCTTCTTTACCTACTCTTATTCCCTTTATTTCTCCCTCTTTTCTAATGGCTGTAGCTAATGATTCCAAGACTATATTGAATATTAGGGGTGCTAGAGGGCATCCCTGTCTTGTATTGATTTAAGAGTAAAAGATTTCAATTTTTCCCACTTTAAGATTATATTAGCTTTTGAGTTGTCATAGATGGCTTTTATCAAGATAAGGCAGACTCCATTTATTCCAATTTTATGTAGGCTTTGAACATGAATGAGTGTTGGACTTTGTCCAAAGCTTTCTGTGCATCAATTGAGATGATCATGTGGTTTTTAGATTTCAGTCTATTAATATAGTGCATTACATTTATAGATTTTCGAATATTGAATCATCCTTGAATCCCTGGGATGAATCCTACCTGGTCATGGTATATGATCTTCTTGATGATTTCCTATATTCTATTTGCTAGGATTTTATTGAGTATTTTTGCATCTATGTTCAGGAGGGATACTGGCCTGTAGTTCTCCTTTTCGGTTGTGTTGTTCCCTGGTTTTAGAATCAGTATAATACTTGCCTCCAGAAATGATTTTGTGAGGACTGCTCCCTTTTCAGTTTCATTGAAGAGTTTCAGGAGTGTAGGGATTATATCTTCTATAAATTTCTTGTGGAATTCAGCTGTGAAGCCATGAGGACCTGGACTTTTCTTTGTTGGTAGCCATTTTATTACATTTCGTATTTCATTGGCTGTTTTTGCCTTACTGAGAGTTGTTATATTTTCTTTGTTCAGTTGTGGTAATTTGTACCTTTCAAGGAATCTGTCCATTTCTTCTGTGTCTTCTATTCTGTGAGCATAAAGATTCTCAAAGTATCTATTGATAATCTTCTGAATTTCCACTCGGTCTGTGGTGATTTCATCCTTTTCATTCCTTATTGCATGTACTTGAGCTTTTTCTTTCCTCTTTTGGATGAGGTTGGCTAGAGGCTTATCAACTTTATTTAGTCTTTCAAAGAACCAACTTTTTTATTTCTGCATTCTTTTTGAACTGTTTTCTTCACCTCAATTGACATAATTTCTCCTCTAATCTTTATGATTTCTTCCTGTCTTTGCGATCTGGGTTTTGTTTCCTCTTCTTTTTCTAGTTGTTGAAGGTGCAACATTAGGGTGTTTATTTGTTCCCGTTCTGTTTTTCTAATGTGTGAGCTTATAGCTATGATTTTCCCTCTAAGAACTGCTTTCATCACATTCCATAAATTCCGGTAAGTTGTGCTTAAATTTTCATTGAATTGTGGATATTGTTGAATTTCTTGTTTAATTTCTTCTACAACCCATTGATTGCTGAGTAGGTTGTTGTTTAATTTCCATGAATTTAGTGGGTTTTTCTGGTTTCTTTTGTGATTTAGTTCCAGTTTCATTGCACTGTGGTCAGATAATATGCATGGGATAATTTCTGTTTTCTTGCATATACTTACATATGACCTCTGGACTAGTATGTGGGCTATTTTGGAAAACGACCCAGGTGAGCTGAAAAAAATGTGTATTCAACTGTGGTTGGGTGGAACACTCTGTATATGTCCACCAGGTCCATTTGTTCCAAGCTCTGGTTGGGTTTGGCTACTTCCTTGATAATTTTTTCTCTGGTTGATCTTTTTGAGATAAGGGTATGTTAAGGTCTTCTGTTGAGATTGTGGTCTTAGACATTAAGTTTTTCATGTCCCTTAAGATTTGTCTTACATAGTTGGGTGCGCCTGTGTTTGGTGCATAAATATTTATGAGTGTTACTTCTTGCTCTTGAATTTTTCCCCTGACCAATATATAGTGGCCTTCTTTGTGTCATTTGATCATTTTCAGTTTGAAGTTGAGAGTGTCTGAAAACAGAATTGCTACTCCTGCTTTTTTCTGAGGTGCTGGGGCATGTAGTATTGTTTTCCATCCTTTAAGCCTATGAATGTCTTTTTGAGTTAAGTGTATTTCTTGTATACAGCATATTGTTGGATTTTGTTTCCTAATCCACTGTGCCAGTCTATTTCTCTTAATTGATGAACTGTGTCCATATACATTGATGGTTATAATTGAAATGTGTTGACTTATGTTTGTCATGATATTTACCTGCTGTTGTTTACTCCTTTGTATGCTGTGTTTAATTGTCTGTCCTGTTTAGTGGGTTCCTTCCTTTCTCATTCAGGAGCTCTGGTCATTGTGGTCTCTCTCTAGAACATCTTTCAGCAGCCTGCGTAGGAATAGCTTTGTCATCATGAAATTCTTTAGTTTTTCTTTGTCATGGAAGTATTTCACTTCTCCATCAAACTTGAAAGAGAGTTTTACAGGGTATAGTCATATGGACTGGAATTTCTTTTCGTAGAGGAATTGAAGATCTCTGCTCCATGCTCTCCTTACCTTCATGGTTTGTGTAGAGAAGTCAGCTGTAATTCTGATGGGTTTTCCTTTGAATGTGAGCTCCTTCTTCTCTCTCGCAGCTTTCAGTATATTATTTTTGTGTTGGATTTCTGGGATCTTGACTATTATATGTCTCGATGTGTTTTTACTTGCGTTGAAGTTATTTGGTGTTCTGTATGCCTCAGTGACTTGAATGTTGGATTGTTTCCTCATATTTGGGAAGTTTTCTGTGATTACTTCTCCCCAAATTCTTTTTATGTCATTTGTATTGACTCCTTCATTCTCATCAATACTAGTTAATCTCACATTGTTCATTCTGGTGTCATCTTGCAGGTGATGGATTATTTTTTCCTGCATTCTCATTGTTTTTAAGAGATCTTTTCTCACTTTTTCACTAGCTGCACCAGCATCTTCAAGATCTGAAACTCTGTCCTCGCTTTCACTGAAATGGTTTTGTAGATTCGTTATTCATATTTTTAGCTCTTCTATATCTCTTTGACTCTGTTGATTGCATTCTATTTCTTTTCTATATTGCTCATTCAAGGAATTCATCATATCTCTGATCTTCTCTATATTTATCCATCTTCTCTAGAGATAGTTATTCATTCTTTTTCTGCAAAGTTTCTTCCAAGTTGGGTTTCCTCTGTATATTTCCAGACTTGTTTCTATATTTCAGATGCTATGATTTCAAAGAATTCTTTTTTTCAAAGAATTCTTTTCTGATTTCAGAAATTATTTCTGCTTTGAGTTCCTCATGACCTTTCTGCTGTTGTTTCTTTGCTTGCAATGCTGTTAATTCATATGTTTCAGCTGCAATAGTGCTCTCTACTATTGTTCTGTGTGAGCAATGGTTTTCCCCCAGATGTTTCTGGATTTGATTCTTTATTTCAGATGCTATGTATTCAGATATTTCTTTTTTTATTTCATGTATTAATTCTCGTCTGAGTTACTCTATACCTTTCTGCTCTTGTTCCTTTGCTTCCGTTTCTGTTAATTCATTCATTTCAGCTAGGCTAGTGTCCTCTGCACCTACTCATGGACTCAAGGCCTGAGATTGCATTTTTCTCCTTGGCTTTGTTATTTTGTATAGCACTGACCTCTGACATTTGGCATAGAGCTTTTGTGCAGCTATAACCTTAGCATGAAATGAGATTCAGGTGCCAGTCTATTAAATTTGAGATTATCCAGTTATGCTTGTCCTGGATCTAGCTGTTGTGTTCAGTTCCTTTTTGCTGCAGCTCCTGTGGTTCCTCTCTGTTGGTTCCCTGGTCAGGCAAGCACTAACCGAACCAGGATGCAGAGTAAGTAGTGAAGATTTCCACTATCTTGGCTGGCTTTGGGGAGAGGATCCTGAAATTTGCCGGAGTCGGCCCTAGTGTCTCAGGCAGGTCACTCTCTAGATGGGCAGGCCTGGGCTTGGTGGGTCCGCTTGGCTCCCAAAGAATAGTGGATGTTCTTATTCACCGCGTAGGCTGTGCTGGGTCAGCCAAGCTGTGCTGCGTCCAGGGCCTCGGGCCAGAACCGGAGAAGGCTGGGAAAGGTCCCTCCTGCACGGCAGGCCTGGAGCCCTCACTCACAGGCCACGGGGTGGGACCAGGGATCACTGAGAAATGTCCCTCCGGCATGGGAGGAAGTAATTAAGCTTTTGAATTTTACAACTTCACAGCTAAGATTTTCTTGAATCTCAGAGGAGACTGAGTTGGAGTTCGGAGAAATGGTAGAAATATTAACTTTGGAAAAGGATTAGTGTGATTTGATTATATGTGAAATAAAAACTTCAGTAAGGTAGAATTATGCCATTGCTCTATTCTGTTTTTTTAATTTATTTTATTTTAAAGAATAAAAACAGAAACAAAAATAAATAGAAAAAAGACACAAACAGGTTATACCATACAATAATACATATATTATAGATTTTCAAAACAAGAATAGCTAATTAACAGTGGTTGTTATATTATCTATTTTTATCATCAAATCTGTTGCTCAGATTAACAGATATAGTGGTGTAAAATTGGGGAAATACTTGAATATTGATGCTTGCTTTCAAGAAATCTTAATTGTTTTCCTTGTCTTTTTTTTATTTTAAAGAAAGTATGATAATTGATGACATTAGAAATGGTACACATTTAGAAGACTAAAATGAGAGGTATTCAATCATGGGTTATGTATTACACATTGCTGTCCTCGTAGTTGCTCAGATCATGGATATCAGCATACAAAGTTAGTCAAGGTGAAAATTATAAACATTAACTGCTATTCTCAAAAAAAACTGATGGAAATTATGAGTTCAATCATCTCAGCCACCCTGTATATAAACTTCCATGTTTTTTCCCTCCTTCCTTTTTTTGTATCTTTTCTCTTTTCTCTCATCTTCATTATTTAATCCTTCAGTTTAGTTTCTTTCCATTTTATTATATCTATTACACATTTCAGATTTTATTATTTTTCGGGTTTATACAGTAAGGGGACAATGAGATATTTACACATGTGGGTCTGGTTTATTTCACTTATAATTACAGCATCTAGTTGCATCCACTTACCTATAAAGGATTCTAGTTTGTCTTGTTTTATACCTGAGTAGTACTGCATTGTATAAAAATATCATATCTTTACTATCTATTCCTCAAGTGAATAACATTTTGGTAGTTTCCAAGATTTCAGTATAACAAATTGTGATGCTATAAACATGGGTGCACATATAGTACTATGGCATGATGTTTTCAGTTCTTTTGGGAAAATATCCAGAAATGGAATAGTTGGATTGACTGGGATTTCCAATCCTGGTTTTTTGAGAAATCTCCACACTGATTTCCATAGTGGTTGTCCTAGTCTACATTCCCACCAGCAGTGGAGAAGGGTTCCTTTTTCTCCACAGCCTATGCAGCATTTGTTATTAGTTGATTTCTTTATGATAGTCATTCTTTCTGGCGTGAGATGGTATCTCAGTGTTGTTTCAATTTGTATTTCTCAAATTACCAGTGCTCTGGAACATTTTTCCATGTATTTATTTCCCATTTGTATTCCTTACTCTAAGAAGTATGTATTCATATCAGATGCCCATTTTTTAATTGGATATTTAAATTTTGGGACTGAATCTTTTTCAGTTCTTGATATAATTTAAATAGAAGTCCTTTGTCTGAGTGATGGTTGGTTATGATTTTTTTCCAATTTGTGGGTTATTTTTCCACACTGTTGGTGATTTCTGTTAGCATACAGAAACTTTTCAATAAGATGGGTTCCCAGTTGTTGATTCTTGGGAATATTTCCCGTGCAATTTGGTTTTTGTTCACAAATTTTTTGCCTACTCCTATGTCTTCAAGATTTTCACCTACTTTCTCTTCCAGGAGAATTAGAATTTTTGTTTTATTGTTGAGATCTTTAATCCACTGTGACTTTAGTTTAGCGCATGATAGACCTAGGTAGGTCAAGTTTTAGTTTTTGGCAGGTAGAGAGCCAGTTTTTCCAGCACAATTTGTCAAAGAGGCTATCTTTCTTCCAGTAAACATGTTTGGCCCATTTGTCAAAAATAAGATGGCTAACTGTGTTTGTAGTTCTTATAATTTTTTTATTGTTCTTTGTGGTTTTTTCTTTAAACCAATCTGGTACGTTTTTTCATTTATGTATTCGGGACAGGGTCTCACTATGCAGCTCAGACTTGTAGTGATTGTCCTGTTTTCAGCCTGCCCTACACTGGGAATTACAGGCGTGTGCCACTATGCCTGGACTCTGGCTGGCTCAGCGCACCCCTGGGGTGGGGCTGGCACAGCATGTGGGACTGTAAATCAAACCCTGGTCCCTGCACTTGCCAAAGCAGGCACTTACTCTGCTGAGCTATCTTGCCAGCCCTAATCTTGCACATTTATATCTGGTAATCTGAACAAATAATTTGAAAATAGCATCATGAAATACAGCAACCATTGTTGAATTCCTATTACTTTGTTTAATGAAATTTTGTACTGTTTCTAATGCTGGTTTTTGTTTTTGTTTTTGTTTTTACTGCCATTTTGTATTCTTTAAAAAATGATAGGTGATATATAATAGTAGTGAGTTTTCTGTAAGACTGGTAATGTCAGAAGTTGTTGGCTTGAGCCTTTTACAGATCAGCATATTAATATGGCTTTACTTTATATACCTTGTTTTTATACATTTCTGCCAGATAGTTAAGACCAAGATAAAACAAGACCTATATAACCAGAAATGTAACTTTTGTATCTGATAACATCAGTCAGGTCCCCTAAGGATTTATCCTGAAACCCTGTACTGCACTTTGTAGATTCTTTGTCAGTGTCAGCCTTGTGGATGAGTCATGGCCATTGTTTAACCAATTTGTACTTGGAATACTTTGCTGAATTCATGCACCTACAGTATTTAAATGACAATGGGATGTCTGACAAAACTAGCCAAAAAAGGGGGATATAAATGAACAGCCATTTTGTATCTGTATACTCAAAATAGTTAGGACAGATATACAGCTGCATTCTCTTAATTCAATGAATAGAGAGATTTGTTCTAATAGTGTTTGTGGACAGGATAAAATGTCTGCATCTTGTACAATGAATAACCACTAAGATAACAATATGCAATGTATTAATTATTGAAACTGTTAGTTATTGGTTTTGAAACTGTCTGATTGCTGTTTCTCAATAAAATTATTTTAAAAAAATAAATAAACTACAAGTCACCAATATTACTTACCTCAGTAACAGAACCTAAAAAAAACATGATATCCTATGATAACAAATCAAGTATTAGTGAATCCAAATCAATAACTCTATAAAGGTTAATATTAGCCAACTAGTAAGGAAAGAAAATCTTGAACTGATAAATCCTCATGCTATTATAAGCCTATAAGGTCAGGAACAGTGGGGAAAAAATTGTATTTTATATTTTAATATCGCTATATTAAGAAATAATGACTATGTTAGACTGGTCTGTTCTCTCTTTTTCTTTAGGATAAATCCAAAAACCACTGAGCACTATTCAAAAGCAGGGCTGCCAACAGAAGTTTCCTATGAAGAAATCCACTGTCTCATAAAGGAAAAGGTTTGACCAAAAATTGCAGTGATCTAATTCACGTCTTTTGAATGGCTTCATTGTATGTTTTGTTCTATTTAGATTGGAAAGTAACTATGAAATTAAAGATGATGCATTTCTTTAATGTTGAAAAAACAAGACAGGTGTGAGAGGGAGACTATTTTTCCCTGTTTATTCTTTTTGTCCAGTTAGAATGTTTTTCCACCTTTAGAAGGTATAATTTACTTTTCGTAAAATTCACCTCCTTTATGTATACAGTTTTATAAACTTAGTTAATGAATATAAATACATTATTATGTAACTACTCCATTAAGACACACAACAGTTCTGGCACCCTAAAAATTCTCTTGTCCCCCTCTACAATCATTTCCTTCCACTACTTGGATCCTAGGCTACTGTTCATCTACTGTCTGCTATGACTGATTTGCCTTCTGGCACTTGGAAGTGAGATCTGGCAGGCCGGTGTCGTGCAAGTGACACCACACAGTATGTAGTGTTCGAATTGCTGCTTAGGAGGCCTTTTTAAATTCATCTTCATAACTGGATGCATTAATATTTCCATTTCTTTTTATTGGTGAGTAACATTCCACAGTATGGATACTTCAAAATTTTGTTTGGACATTCAGCAGATGATAAACATCTGGCTTGTGAGTAGTTTGGGCTCTTAAGGATAGCACTGCTGCTAACATTTTCATGTAAGTCTTTATGTTATAAACTTTACGTCTTGTTCCAAATGCATAAATTCCCATTTTTAAAAGTAGGGTGTGGGAAGAATCTCTTCTTTGAATAGCTAGACTGAAGGATAAATGAGTATATTTACAGTGCAGCAGGCAAGATTTATGTAACTTCTGTCTACACGCAACACTCAGTGGCTTTATGTGTTTCGTGTATGTAAATATTCAAGAACTATCTCGCTTCCTCTAAGCAGCACATCTGGTTGTTTTCCCATTAGACAAGATGAGTTAAATCACAACGATGATGTTAAGTGCCTTCCTATGGCCTTAAGTGTGCTTGATTTCATTTAAAGTTAATCTTCTCTGTATTCATTGGCCATTTCTATATCTTTTGAGGAATTCTATTTAGGTCTATTACCCTTTTTTTTTTTTTCTTTTTGCAGAACCAGGGATTGAACTCAGGCCCTTGCACTTGCCAGGGAAGCGCTTATTCCACTGAGCCATCTCCCTGGCCCCCTATTTCCCATTTTTTTAACTAAATTATCTATGCTTTTGTTACTGAGTTGGGTTCCTTTTATATTCTGGATATGTATCCCTTATCAAATTAATTATTTACAAATATTTTCTCCCATTCCAAAGACTTTCTCTTTACTCTTAATCCTTTTCTTTGCTGTGAAGAAGGCTTTAAATTGATACAATCCCATTTGTCTAACTTTGCTTCTGTTTTCTGTTTTTGAGGTCTTATCCAAAAACTCCTTGTCTGTTCCAACACACTAAAGCACTTCTCTAATGTTTTCTTCTAATAGTTCCATAATTTCTGGTCTTTTTTTTTTTTTTTTTTTTTTGTCTTTTTTTTTGAGACAGGGTCTCACTATGCAGTTCAGGCTGGCCTTAATCTCACTTTGTAGCTCAGGCTGGTCTCAAACTCACAACAATTCTCCTGCCTCAGCCTCCCGAGTGCTGGGTTTACAGGCATGCACCACCACGCCCGGCAATTTCTGGTCTTATAGTTCAGTTTCAATTAATTTGGAATTGGATTTTTGACGAATGAGATATGTGCCTAATGTTATTCTTTTCTTTGTGGATATGCAACTTCCTCAGCACCATTTAAAGACTGTCCTTTGTCTCATGTATGTTCTTATCACCTTTACTAAAAATTGACTGTAGATATATGAGTTTATTCCTGGCCTCTCTATTCTGTTCCATGTCTGATGAGTCTATTTTATGTGAATTCCATGCTGTTTAGATTACTATTGCTCTGTAGTACATTTGTAGTCAGGTGACTACCTGACTATTACACAGTCACTGACTACAGATGACAATGATGTCCTAGAAACTTCAAAAACTAAGAGAAAGTATTTTGAATATTTTCCATAAATAAATGATAAATGTTTGAGAAAATAGATACAGTTAGCCTTATTTAAACACTATGCAATATATACAACATATACACCATGCAACATATATCAAAACACCATATAGTATCCCATAAATATACACAGTTTAGGTGTCACTGTATCATTTATAAGTAAATTTACTGAAAAATGTTTAAATGTTCCATGATAAATGTACCCATTATATATTGTAAACATATGATAAATGTTTAAATAAATAAACTAAAATTTTAAACGTTAAAAGACAAAATATGATTTTAAAAATATTAGCGGGAAGATAGTTCAATAGAATTAGCACGTCCCCGGCAAGTGCAAGGATCTGTGTTCAATCCCCAGTTCCACACACACAAAAAAAACTTTATTAGTACATTTGTAGTACATAGTGATTTCATGGAGAGTTGGTACATGCACATAACACATCTTAGTTCTTTTGGCTGCCCCTTCCTCTCTCCTACCTCCCTCTTCTTCCACCTCTCAGTCCCTTCCCCATTTGCAAATAATTTACCTTCCTGATTCTTCATTGTCCCTCCTACTTTGGCTCTTCAAATTATACATAGGTTGAGTGCTGGCTAAATAGCTCAGTGGATTAAAGCTCCTGCTGAGGCAAATGCAGCAGCTGGGGTTGGATCCCCTGTGTGCTGTGCTGGCTCTGCCCCCGAGGATCCCTGAAACAGCGACTGAGACTGGGAGTGGTGGCTGGGCGTGGTGGCGCATGCCTGTAATCCCAGCTCTTGAGGATGAACTCAGGCAGATCATGATGAGTCTGATCCACATAGTGAGACCTTGTAAATCCTGTAAAGCCTTACTAAAAAATAAATAATAAATCAAAACGAAAGAATTAGGGCTGGGGACATGGCTCAGTGGAATGAGAGCTTCCTTGGCAAGCGCGAGGGCCTGATATCAATCCCCAGTTCCGCCAAAAAAAAAAAAAAAAAGAATAAAAAAAGAATAAAAAAATAAGTTATATAGTTTCAGTTTCTCATATATGAGAAATTATATGATAGCTAACTTTGTGTGTGTGACTTATCTCATGTAACATTATGGTCTCAAGGTACACCCTTTTTCTAACAGTTGATTCAAATTTACCCTTCTTTATGACACAGTAGTATTCTATGGTGTGTTAATACATTTTCTTTACCCCACTCATCTCTTGATGAATATAAAGGTCTCTTCCAAAATTTAGCTATTATGAATTATGCTGATATAACAGCTATATAACAACATGTAGGGGTGAGAATCCATTCATTTAGAATAAAAGAATGCATAAGCTAAACACAGGGGAAATTTACCTCTTGGAGATAAAAGTTAGATGAGTGGTTACCTGTTACAGAGAGTCAGCAGTATTGACTGAATGCAACTGTTAAATGTTAGGGTGCTGGAATTGTTCTTAAGCTCTCAAACTTCACCCATGTACTAATTCTCTGCATATATACATAGATAAAAATTTATCCCCAGTGTGAAACTAAACTTAGTACTTTTTACTCTATATATACTTATCTCAACAAGAAAGCAAAAAACTAATAATATTTAATCTAGAGTCAAAAGAAACCATATATATATATATATTTGCCTTATACTGATCCTGGCACATAATAAAGGGTACTTAATAAATGTTTGTTTCACTTTCTTGCTTTTATTTCCAAGGAAACATATGGCAAAATGTTAACATTACAAACATGGAGATTAAACAAGGTATGGTGGCACATGCTGGTAACCTTAAATTTTGGGTAGTGAGGCATCAGAAAAGCCATGAACTTGAGGCCAGACTGGGCTACATAGTGAGTTCAAGCCCAGCCTAAAATACACAGGAAGAACTTATCTCAACAATGGAGTTTATATATCCTTTGTTTTTTGTTTTGTTAGTTGGTACTTTACCTACATAGATAGGGTCACATTGCCTTCTCTGAAAACTGATGTACAGAGAGAGAAGGAAGAGCATACAGTGGGCTTTTCACACATCCCATATTGCCTTACATGAATGGATCCCAGCATGGATTTTCAGCTGGATGTTGGGCTTTTATGGAATTTCAAAAGTCTTTTACATACCACCAGGCCCAGAGCAATGTTCACTCCATCCCCAGCATGGAAGATCTTACTGGCCCTGGGTAGCCAAGATAGTACCATCTGAGAAAAAAGTCAAACAAGGGCATACTCAGTGTACTAAAGACAATCATGATTTTGCTACTCGCAACAGCTTGTCATTCTAAACCTTTACCTAGACCTTCCCTCATAGCAAGCATAGTTTGTGTAGGGCAAAAGGTCCCAAAAACACTTCAAGAATCAGAACTTTGGGAGCAAAACCCACTGTCAGTAACTGGACATGAACTGATCAAGCAAAATTTCTGGTCTACAGTGTAAGAGATTTGTCTATTAGGAACTATTCTTATATCCAAGTAACATTTCTCTACATACTCAGCTTCAAGAGAAAGTTTTGGAGTAACTTGCAATTAGTGAGATAATTCTTAAATATGGGTTTTCCCACTGACAAAAGGACTCTGGCTCAAAGCTCCTGAGTACCACAAAAAAATAATGAAATGGTACACTGAATACTAGTTCTTTGATTTTCAAAGACCATTTAGTGGAGTGAGAGAGCTACTTAAGAAACAGCAGATCAATAAATTGCAAGACTCAGTGGAACTTCAACAGATATGGAAGTTCATGAAGGTCAACTCCTAGGCTCAATGTGCCAACTCGTGAGCAAAACAGATTTCCTAGCTCAAAATTAGATAAGCCAGGAAATGAATGTCTTGGAAAAGCTGCCCTTCCTTTAGAAAAATGTGACCAAGTCTCAGAAGCTTGAAACAGCATAATTTGTAAGTGATTCTCCAGGGTAAGAATCTGGGTATAGGGGAACAGGCTAATAAGCAAGGTCTCCAGAGTCAGAACATTGTCGAGTCATAATGGTGCAATACAGGATAACTCAGATGCTTAAACACTGACCTTGACTGCTATATTGTTCTAGATAGAATAACTGACTGGGAGCTTCATTAAAAAGTGATGCTGAAAGTTGTCTTCAAGCCTTGTGGCATTGTTGTATAAGTGTGTGGAGAGACATTTGTTGCCTTGTACACCCACTCTATTTCTCACTAGATATGGAAAATGCTGTTTCTGTGAGCATGTGTGTGAACTTCTAAAATTTGGTTTGAATTCTGTGAGCACATGCATGTGCGCACACACACACACACAGAGTTGTCATGGCAATGGAGACATGGTCTAAATAGAAATATATATTAAGGCCATGTCTGTATGGAACCAATAATTCAGATATTTTGGTACCACTTTATTTTGGTATAGGCAAGAGAATTTCTTTGTCTACCCAGGAGCTAGGAAACAAACTATATCTACACTGTGGACAACGGTTCTGCCTAAGTACTGAATCCTGAGATCTTGGATACTAAAATTAAAGTATTTTCATTTAAGTTATCATTATGTTTTAATAAAGATCTCTAGGTGGGATTTGACAAATTCTCTTAGATTCTAACCCACTAAGGGTTGTAAGAACTAGGTTACTGAAAACATAACTGTGAAAGCAGCATAGCACAAAGTTCTGGATGCTGGGGAGAGGATGCTTTTTAAGAATCACAAATTAAATATACCAGTTGTTTTTAAATCTTGTAAAACTTCTGAAACCCAGTTTAAATTTGATTAACTGAGGAGTTAATAAATCACTGAGGTAACAACATAATCTAAATTACAGCCCAAGTAATCAAAAAAAGTAATATGCACCTAACGAAGATAATTTATTTGTAATAAAAGAGAACCTTAGTTAATCCATTTCTACAAAGTGATTGAATTCCTTACACACAGGAAAATGTTCATCATCATTAAGAAGCATTATTTAAGCAATTATCTTGTGAACACCAAGGTCACAGCAAGACATGAATACAAAGGAAGTCTATCAATGCAGGCTACACAGGTAAACAAGACTTCAAAAAGAAAGTGAGGCTTGAACGAGCTTCATAAAAAAAATTAAAACTTATGCATGATGAATTTTTTTAAATTTTCTTTTAATTATTTATTTGGTATAGGGTCCTGCTATGCAGCTCAGACCCGTAGTCATCCTCTGTCTCAGCCTCTCCAGCACTGGGGTCGCAGGCATGCACCACCATGCCTGGCTTTGGTGACTAGCTCTGCATGGGGCTTATTGTCTAGATGTTTGAAGATGAAGAGCTGAACCAGTAAAAGAAAGGGGCAGATATGAATACCACTTATAGAGAGCATATGTCAAACAGTATGAGTACTCTACATGCTTTCCGTATGCAAAACAATCTATGGGAGTGGGAAAAATTCTCATCCCTGTATTTCAAATAAAAAGAGCTGATAGCAGAAAAATTGGCTAATTTACCTTAAATCACCCAGCCAAAAAGTGATAGAGCTGAGATTTGAACTCAGCTGGAATCTTACTGTAAAACCTGACTCATGATAGAATTTCTACCACTTGTGATAAAAAGATCAACAGTATTTTCTGGCCATCTGAGTATGAAGCAGAGGTTAGGAAAAATGAAGAATGGCTCTGGGGCTTTGCACATTCATTACCAGAAAGAAAAGGATGTCCCTATAGCCTGTCATATTTCACCATGAATGAAAAGAGCATGAGTCCAGAGGACATCAGTCATAGTCCCAAAGCTGCCATTAACAAAGGGACTTTTGTGAGTCGCTAACTTTTCTGGGCCTCAGGTTGCCCCTCAGTTGAAGAAATCTCTCAGTTCTTTGCCAGACATGAGAAGCAGCACACTGAGTAGCTGGCAGCATGATCACTTGAATCTGCCAGCTTTGGTCTTGCCTCTGCATTTTAGCTTCTTAGCCTGGGTAAGTAACAGAGCCTCCACATTCTCTTCTGAGAAATGCGGATTATGAGAACATTTGGGTCATAAGCATGTTAAGAGGATATTTAAATGTCAACTCTAATCAACAATCCACATAAAATCTCTAATGGAATGCCTGGCAAGTGAGCGAATTCATTAGGTAAGTGGTAGTTTTAGTGTGAGTTTTTCACCTCTAAGATGCCATGAAATGACACAAAACATATTAACCCGGAAGCTACCGTTTCAGACAGTTTCATTGGCCATCATCAGAGGGGAACAATCAATGTTTGAATCTCCATTGATCATGATGAGAGAAATTAACACTTCCTACTTACCCTTTATGTGAGTGTGTGTACCTTACTGTGTGATATACGTTGTTGTCTGGTGCATGGAAACATGTGAAATAATCATAAAAATGTACAGTGACACACAGCCAAATTGTGCAACAATAGAACAGACAACATTGAAACATAAATATTCAGCACCTTGTCCGACTCTGACAATGCAAGTTAAATGTCAGCACTTCCATAAAACATAACAAACCAGAACCACATTGGCTACAATTCATTCCTAGCTCCTTAATGTATTTTTAAGGGGTAGACTTCACCAAGCAAATTCTACTTCCAAACTACACAAAAGATTATTTTTTTCCAAATTTAACTTTATTGAATTTGTAGAAGCATTTTACAGGAATACATTTTAAAAATCACATGGCACTTAGTAGGTACATGCACACGTGTATATTGCAGAAGACAAATAGCAAAATTACTTCCAAAAGCTGCAAAGATGGAAGGTGTAGTCAATGGTAATGACTAGAGAAGTATCCAAGAGACTGTATTTTGTAATGCTTAAGATACTTTTCCAAAAGATTATTTTTTAAAAAAGATTATTTCATCTCTTTTTTTAATTCCTTCAACAGTGGACATCAAGGATAATATTATGATCCTAACCTACATTTCTGTATAATGAAACTACTGTGGGTGAATAAAAAAATCTTTTAAATCTGGGGATTATTGAAAATCTGCATCCCTGCTTACTATGTGTTTCATGTCCTATTTACTCATTAACTGTGAGATCTGTTAAAAACCATCATCTTTGGCTAGGAGCACACTGGGCTCTAAACATCTGTTCAATGGTTCTGGATTAGAGATACAGGGAAGAAAAGCTGAGAAATAAAGGTAGAATGCCAGGAAAATTCAATTTAATTCCACTGTCCTGTATGAAAACAACTTCAATTTAATAACTTAGTGTTTTTCAAGTAATGAAACACAAGGAATCATATGAGCAGAATAGTAGTTCCATCAGCATTATCTCACAATGCAACATTCTTCAGTAAGAAATAGAAAGAAAAGGAATTGTGTGGGTTGCCGTGACTGCTGTGATGACCTTCCTAAAGCAGCAGGTCAAGTGAAGAAAGCAGAGTGGAGACACATCATTCCTCCTTCAGTGTGGCTACTGGTCTTTATCCTGCTCTTAGGTTAGGACAGTAGGCTGTCAGCTACCTGCTTCCAGGACTCAGAGGGATGTCCAGTTGCCAGATTTTACAATGACCAGTGGCAAATACCCCATTCCCTACACAGAAATGCTAAGCAGACTACAGACATGGGCTTAAAAAGAGAGGTACCTTGGATTCTGGCACAGCCTTCCAGAGCTACAAACTCAAAACTAAGACAGTGATCATCAGACCCCAGTACATCACAGTGCCTCATAAAACTGGTCCTTTCTCTTTGTTAAGAGGTCATTCTGAATTTCAGAATGAAAGTCTTTCTCAATGACATGACTCAAAAACATGCTCATTGAGATCCAAACTGAGGGCCCAGTTGAAGGCCCCTGATTTTTTGAGGGAAACTTCCACAAAGCTAGTCCAGTGACAGCACACTCAATAATTATGCACTGACAGAACTGAATTGTAAATATTTTCTGAATCTATTTTCAGTTTGTCTGACTGGTAATGAAACATTTTGTTGTTCTCATCTCAATTTATGTAATTAAAACAAATTAGAGATTATAATGAGTGTTGACATAATAATTTCATCTAATTTATTGTTCCATATTTGCTACCTCATTTACTTCCTTTCCTTCTTGGCCAAGAGGAAGAACAAAAACCTAAAATAAGTAAATGGAGATGCTGCAGGAGCACAACTGACACACAGTACTCATCAGAGAAAAATGGAGTCAGAGAGGAAAAGGTCTTTGAGCTGTCCCTAAAAGTCTGTCCACAAATATAAAAGTGTCTGGTAATCTGAGCAACTATTTTGAAGAGAAAAATATGCAATGTAGCAACCATTATTAATTTCCTCTCATCTTATTTTGAACTTCTATATCATTTTATTAGGGTTTTTTAATTCTACTTTAAAAAAATTAATTAACTGAACAATTAAAAAGCAACTTTGTTTCTCTTAATTTTGAATAGAGATGATTCTTGGTAGTACAGACTTGTGGACGTAGCTACTCAAGGGCCTGAGATGAGAGTAACACTTGAGCCCACAAGTTTGAGACCAGCCTAGAAAACATAGTAAGGCCCTGTCAAAATAAATTTTAAACAATGGAGATGGTTCTAAAATTAAGTTAGTAATCTGAGTGGCAAGTCTGAGAAAACCTACTGGCATAATGAAAGCTGCCTTTTAAAAACTTACCCCTTAGCAACTTTAGAATTTTTATACAAATATAGATGATTAGCTTTTATTAATTCCAGCTTTGTTCCCACTCAAATTTATTACTGAATAATCTAAAGGAATTGCCTAATAGTCCCTCACATGCTTACAGTCTCTGCTTTGCAGCATCAGAAGGGGCTATGGTTTCATCAAAAGGTGTAGAGTTTTTCCAGGAAGATCCCTCCCCCGTTGTGGTGCACACCCACCCAAAAGCTGAAGGCAGCTTTTGATGTCACTGGAAAGGAGTATTGAGGTAGAAAAAAGTTAAGTCAGCCAAAAAATCAGCAAGACCTAATTAAGCAATGGTACCTCCTTGTTCAGCATAATTTTCTAAGCTCTCTGAAATCTGAGCCAGGAAAACCAGAAAGTGACAGGTTAGTTAATGGTTTTTGAAAATACTCTTAGTTGTTTGTGACATGTTCAGACGGATTCTACTTTGTTCTGTTTTGTTTGTTTGGTTGGTTGGTTGGTTTAAGGGTTTTAATGTTGTTTCCATTTGTCGCATGGCTTCACTTTAGATTGTGTTGATCCAGTCAAAGCTTGGACAGCTTGTTGGGTGAGCACTCCACCCCCTAACATCTGGACTTTCCGTTTCTGTCCATCACATGAAAGTGTTTATATAAGAAGAGATTAACACAGAGTGAGACAGCTGTGCAACGCTTATTTAGAGACATTCTAAATTAAGGTCAATTTGTTACCAGTTATCCCAATTGCTACCTATGTTCTAGACCTTCTATTTCTTGCTTTTCAGTGGTGTTTTCATTTCCTTACACCAATACTTATCAACTGTTTGAGACAAAAGGGCTACACTGCCTTCACCCATCTCTGCCCCTGAAGAAAAAAAAAATCACCACCACAATGGGGCACAGCTCTGAGCCTGCCTTTGAATGCCACCCCTCCATTTCTCCATTAGTATCACAGCAAAGGTTCTGTGTCCATCTCTGCCTAGGGTCTGGCTGTTTTGAGTGCCTGAAGTAAACTACAAATTGCAGTTCCAACCTTTCAACCTCATAGCTTACCATTTCAATGTATAGGTTTTTCCTCTAAATTTTCATAATTTGTCCACAGGCCAGGCAACCTTAACTCTGCCTCATATCAGATCTAGCCAATGTATTCTTGTTAATGAAAGGGAAGAATTACCTGATATTTTGGCTTCATATTTTAAAACATATTGCCAAAAATGAAGGATGCCTTTCTAAAGCAGATTCTTATTCTTTTGCTAAACCAAATGCAATTTAGTTCTGAGAAACTGATTTCACTTTTAAAAACATTGAAAGGAGGTGGAGTGACTTCACTAAACCACTCCAGCCCACTTTATTAACTGCCCAAATGGTAAACTCATGGCTCCTTTATTTAGTTGTTTGTATTTTCTTCTGTTGCCATTATTGTTTACTCTTTGACCACATTGCATAATCCTGTAGCAGGTTGCTCCATCTCTGTCTTTTGTGTTGAATCCTAACTCCAGCTGTATTAATTTACTGAGAATAAATGGATACACTGGTAATTCCAAGCTTAGCAAGGCTGGCCTTGTCTTAGATCATCAGCAAATTGTTTCCATGTGAATGAGAAGAACTGATTATCCTCAAAGAAAAGGACCCATGTGACCCACTCTTCGTGTCTGCAGCACAGGTTGTTCTGCTCTCTCTATGCAGCCCGGAGGGTATTGTTTGCTTGGCAATAATGGCTTTGTACCAGGCAGAGCATGCTTCCCTAATCCAGGCTCTCCCACAGCCACTGTTGATTTGGGGCCGGGATGCTGTCAAGTAAGAATCAAAGGGAGTTCGGGGAAGAACAGAAGCTCCACCTGTGATGTCACTGGCATCAGCCTTTACTGACCTAGCACTTTGGTGGGTGAGATTGATGCCTCCCCTCACTTAAGACATTTATTATGAGAACAGGGACCTCTCAGGGTGAGCGAAGCAGGCCCAGCACTTCCCCTGCAGGGATTTTCAATTTAGAGTGAGCAGTGGCAGCATTGTTAGTTCAGAGAGCTCCTGGGCTTTGCACTTTCAAAGGAGGAGGGAGGAGGTGGGTGAAGTGTTTTGTTCCCCAAAAGGGGCTATTACCTTCTGCATGGGGAGGTTTTTTTCCTTGAACATCAGCTGATGCAAGAACAATTTTACCCAGTCTTCCTCTAGTGTTGGAAATTTTAAAATCTAAAATTATTTGAAGGCTGTTGGAAGAAGCAAATCAACTAAGATCATCATTCTGGCAACATAGTAAAAATAATCACAGTGATTTACGGGGCCATTTAGAACTCATGGGGAAGCTTGGGACTCCCCTCGAGGGATAAAGGATGAATAGTTATTGTGGTCTAATAATAGTGGAAAAATCAGATTTTTTTTCAGTGAGAGAAATAGAGTGATATTTTTACATTTCCCATGTGAATTTGTCTCAATAGCCATTTTTGGTGTATATATATTCATAACCTACCCTCATAATATGCTAAATACTTATAAATGTAGTATGATCAGGCTAAATTGCTGCTTCTTATATGCATTGTTAACTGAGGAATATAAAATGTAGTCAGGCTTCCAACAAATATTTACAGAGTTCCTACCATGTCTCAGGCACTGAGCTAAAAACTATAAAACTTAAATAAAACTCTGTTACCTCTGTCTGGCATGATGGTGCATGCCTGTAATCCCAGCGCTTGGGAGGCTGAGACAGGAATGTTTCCACAGCTTGGAAATGACAACTTTAAGATTTAAAATTGTCATTAAGAGCCCAGCTTGAGCTACAAAGTGAGTTCAAAATCACCCTGAGCAATATAACAAAAGCCTATTTTCAAAAAACGAAAATTCAGTTACTCTACTCCAGAAAGACATAATCCTGTCAGTGAAACAGAAGATAATAAAATTAATCACATACATTTGTTATTTGAATATTAAAAAAATGGATTTCTAGGACCAGAAAAATATTTAAAGAGTAACACAAGAGGTATTGATACATTTCTGTCCCAAAAATGATACAATTCATTTCAGATAGATTTGGAAAGTTATTCATGCAACAAGAGGGATCCAAGGATCATGGAGCTCGGAACAGGATCAGGGTAGAAAACTAATCCAATTCTCACTCCAGAGCCCAAACTCTGAGCCACAAGTGTGTTGTATGTGCTCCACTGCACCTCCAGGATTGGAATCCTCTACCTTTCTCAGCTGCCTCTTGGTCCCCCAAAGACTTATCTTTCTGCTCTAGCTCCCCAATGCCTGGGCACCTCCTCACAAGACACCTACAAAGCTTCTCAAAGTCACTGATGATATTCAATCCTTTTCCAGCACTGTGCTATATACACTCATAGCACTTCCAGAAGCTGAGGCAAGAGGATAACAAATTTGCATCCAGTTAGAGCAATTCAATGGAACCCTGTCTCAAAATTAAAAAATGAAAAGGCTTGGGGATGTATCTTAATGTAACAGCCCTGGGTTCAATCTCTAGAACTCAAACAAAAAAAAAATATTTTCTTTACAGTAAAAAATTCTCTTCTTTCACTTTTGATGTACAGTGGCTGCTGATAAATGGGCTGATTTACCACAATCCTCATGCAATAAAAAATGCTCGTTAAAAATCCATGTAAGCAGAACACAGAACTTTAAGAAAAAAATTTAAAGTTGTCATTTCCATGGCTTCAGCACCTAGCTCTCAGAAAAGAACATTTCTGAGAAACACGTTAAGTAGAAATGCATGAACTAACCAAGCAGCCTGTATTGCTGGCATCATATTGCAGCATGGCATTATACTACAAAGCAGCTGGTTGGTTTTTTGTTTTTCATACATTAGAGATTAGGTCCTTGCTACCACAAGCACTTCCAGGTGTGTTTTGTACTTCTCCACTTAAGCATTCATCACAAAAAGGAACCGATTGCTGGGAACACTTTGCTTCCTGTGCATTAAACCTCCAATTCTTTGAAAGCTCATAGATGGCAGAGGAATTTCAATAGAGGGATCAGGCTTTGTAATTACCAGCCTCTTGGGATCCAATAACCAAGCCAGCTGAATGTTCCCTGTGAAGGCTGCACCACTGAATGTAGCCCTCAATGCTCTAGCAAATCTATAACTTAATAAGTCAGTCATTGGATACCTGGGCACAGCTGCAGAGGACTGGAAAATTGCTTGCTCTTGTGCAAGCCATCATCACATCCACCAGACTAATTTTGTTGGGATTCATCTTGTATAAAAGCTACTTTGCTTGCTTAAATGTAGGTCTTTGAGGGACTGTTTTTCCTGAAATTCCTAATCAATGGGAGTGATCAAAAGCAATAATTATGCACTGATGTACTGAACAGAAGTACTGAACTGAGCAATTATAAAATCTAAAATTGTGGACTAAGTACTTGCTTAGGTAAGCACAGGGGCCAGGGTTCAATCCCTGGCCCCACATGCCACTTCTGCTCCCAGGCACACTGGGCTGGCAATGGAGTCCAGGAGTGGTGGCTCATGCCTGTAATCCCAGCACTAGGGAGGCAGAAATCAGGAGGACCACTACAAGTCTGAGCTGCCTAGTGAGACACTGCACACACACACACACACACACACACACACACACACACACACACACACGAAAAAAAAAAAAAAACAAAATGTAAAATCTTATCTCAACCTTCTCTTTTTTAACCTTATCTCCACCCACAGTAAGATTTGGTTGAGGTTTTTATCAGTAGCTTAGACTACTAACTCAGTATGTGTGATTTTTGCTCATATTGAAAATATAAAATGTGATAACAAAAACCCAACATGAGGCGAGGGTATAGGAAATCACCCCCAGTAGTAATGTACCACCTGTGTCTGCACTCTTGGACTCACTGAGGTAGTCTACTTTTTAAAAATTATTTTAAAGGAAAAACCTGAAGGCCCATGTGTGTGAAGATGCCAAAGGCTGAGGGTGTAAGCTCAAGAGGGAAAGAACACCGTGCCTGTAGCTGGATCACAGAGCTGTGTGGCATCACTGGTTGGTCCTCTTCTACTCAGCCAGTCTCCTGTCAACTGTACTTAATACTTCCAAAGTCACGGTTTTCTTTTTTTTTTTTTTAGTGCATTGATTATTATCAGTGATACAGATTATTATAAAGCCATATGCAAGGCTAAAACTCAAAGTGTTATGGTGCTATAACCACATCTACAAGTTGGGCATTTTGCATACAACCATGCCTGCTTTGTTACTGATGCCATGAGTCACTTTGTCATCATGTTTTTATGGCACCAATGTGCTCGGATAATGCTGCAATGGCTCATCTTTGCTCTTGTCTCTATGTATTTTCTCTAGAAGGTTTCACCTTCATCCATGGCTGTATTGCTAACCTATATGGCCCAATCCCCAAATTTCTACCTTCTCCCACCTCTTTCACAAGATCCTGACACATATTCCAGCTGCCTAGTGAACCATCTCCATCTACAGGTAGATTCCAAAAGGGCAGGAAAATGCCACAAAATCATTACTTAGGGAAAGAGGTGTGTGTGTGTGTGTGTGTGTGTGTGTGTGTGTGTGTGTGTGTGTGTGTGTTTGTGTGTATGTGCTTGCTTGTTTGCTTGTTTGTTTTGTGGTACTGGGGTTTGAACCCAGGGCATTCCCATTGAAATGCAGCACCAATCCTCTTTTAATATTTTTATTTTGCAGCAGAAACTTGCTAAGTCACTAATTGCCCAGGCTGAACTCAAATTTGAGATCCTCTTGCCTCACCCTCCCAGAATGTTAATATTGCAAACATGCACCATCACATCCAGCAACTCTATTTATATATCTGCTTCCAAGATACAACCATGAGTTTATGGTTACCAATAGGATAGTTTCACAGTTAGTACTCACGGAGTTTCCATTCTTTCTTGATCTTGCTTCTGTATAACCTAAAGGTCAAGGATAGCAGCCTTCTTCATAATCAGTTCCTCACAAAAGAGATATAAGGTTTGTGCCTCGGAAGACTTTCTTTGGACTAAAGCACCTCCATAGGCAGGCATAGGAACCAGGGTTCAACCCCCAGTGTGCTGTGCTGGCCCCATTCTGGGAGCACACTGAACCAGAGAATGAGACTGGGCATGGTGGTGTGTGTCTGTAATCTCATCACTTGATAGGCTGAAAACAGGAGGATCACTACAAATCCAGTCTGTTCAGTGAGATCCTGTAGACCCTGTACTAAATACATTAAAAAGAAAAAAGATTCTTTTGGGGCCAGGGAGATGGCTCAGTGGAATAAGTGCTCCCCTGGTAAGCACAAGGGTCTGAGTTCAATCCCCAGTTCTTCCAAAATAATTCTCTTCTTGGGGGAGTGGGAGAAGAAAAATGAAAACAAGTTATCTTTATAATTAAAACCAAAATAAAACCATTTGCCAACTTCTTCACTGCAAAACATACATAATATAATCCTTATGAGAAATACTCTCATCATCATTGACTTGTTTATTCATTTACCTAAGTAATATTTACTGGGTTCCAGCTTTATACCAAGCATATTCTAGGAACTTGGGCTGCAGCAAGGATTAAAGAGACCCAATGTTTGTCTTTGTGGGGATTATAGTCCACAAAAAGACTAGACATTAATCTACCCAGCATATATAATTTATCAGTTAACAACAGGATAACAGGAAAAGAGAATATGGATAAATGACCTCATATCAGTTATGGACAGTAATCTATGCCTAGTAAGGACAGGGGGACATGGAAGGGATGGGGACAATCAGGCTGTACTCACATCTCATCTGATACACTGATGGAATTAGGAGGCTAAGGGGAATATGCTAGAAAAACAAAAGATTGAGTTCAGAGACTAAAATGTTAATACTGAGACTATACAGGGGACCCAGTGATGGGAAACGACTCTGCCTTAATTAATTTCTCATTGCTAAAACAAAATACTTGACACCAAAACTTAGAGGAGGGAAGGTTTAGTTAGCTACAGCTTGTAGAGGTTTCAGTCCATAAATAACCAGCTCCAAGATGGGGTAGGGTGGCAGGTACATATTGCAGAGGGGAAATAGTTCAAGGTAAGAAGATAGAAAAAAAAAAAAGATAACCAAAGCTCTTTCTGTCCCTTCTATTTTATCTAGACCATTTATGGTGGGTAGCATTCACATCCTTAATCCCAATGTCCTGAGTCTAGCATTGCACCATGATTCAATCCCACTGTCTCACACGCTAGATCCAACCATATCTGAAAAAGCCCCATGTATGACCATGTAAGTGTTGCAGGGGGCTTCTAAACACAATCCATAGTGGATACTATCTCACATGTGATATAAAAATGATGATACATGCATGCCCATGTTTATAGCAGCACACTTCATGATAGCTGAATCTGGGAGCAGAACTTCTGGTTGGAGTCACCCAGCCAGAGGTTGGCCACCTGCGGTGAGGGCGGCAGAATCCTCGATTCCTGAGTAGACACTTCGTGAGTGCGTTGACCTGTCATTTGCTGCATCCTTCATAGGAATGCTACAGGACAAAGAGGAACAGATAAAAATACTGGTGACCAACTCAATAAAACATATGAAGCCTTTCGACAAGTACGCATGGACAGATATACTGTAGCAAAAGAATTACAGCAAAAGACTGAGATCTATGAGCAGAGCATACGTGAGCAACAGGAACAGCTGTCAGGTCAACAAACTATTATTTTTTTAATTTTATTTCATTTTATTTTATTGAGAAACAAATAGTAAGACACTTTCAAAGCTGATTAATAGGACAGTTTCAATAATTAATACCTTGTACATTGTCAACAAACTATTATTGACAAGCTAAAATTACAGTTACTTCTTGTGAATGCCAGTCAAGAGAGCAGTTATGCTTGTGTTCCTCTACTTGATGATGGTGAAACCAGGGAAAATAATCTGACTCTTGACCAGCCACATGATCAAGTAAAATCAGGAATACCAAAAGAAAAGCAATCAAAGGTCAGAAGATAAGATGTTTTCCCCTAGAAAAGAAACTTCATCAAGGAGTCCTGGCATTCCCTTAACCTATGAAAGGGATAATTTAGAGAAGACTTTTTGGTCTCTGAAAGAAGAATTTCATAGAGTATATATGCTAGCAAAAGCACAAAAGGACCACTTAAGCAAACTTAATATACCAGACATTGCAATTGCTCTTCCATCTGAGCTGTTTAAAAATCACTGTAGGGTGGAAATTCACTTTTTGACACTACAACTTTTGGTACCAACTAGCTTTTGGTAAAGCTATACAATGAGAAACACAGGACTCTGTACCTATACAATTAGATTATGCTATCGATAATGTTTAATAAAACAGATAAACAAGAAGCACTGCTTAAGCTTCAGGATAAAGATGATATAAATAGAGGTGCATCTGTCACACCAAGAGGACTAGGTCGAGATGAGGAAGACATCTCTTTTGAATCACTTTCCAAATTCAATGTCAGGTTTCAGCCTCTGGACAGTGACTCAACTTTCTTACATAGTACCATGGGGAAACCCAACATACTTGCCCCAGCCACATCTGTGGCAGTGTGCCCAAACAAATTTAATATGGAGCTCAGAGACAACCAAGGAAACATTGTTAAAACAGAAGAAACTTTATCTGAAATTCAGGGACTTGATCCCATTGCTTCAGCTATACAAAACCTTAAAACAACTGAAAATTCAAGACCCTCAAATCACATAAACAATTGCATCAGGACAACTCTGGATAGAACTTTGTGCTTGTCACCTGCAGACATAATGCATTATATGTAAATACATTCCCACATTAGGACCCATCTGGTGCACCTTTTCCCTCGGATTCCCCAGAAAAGCTATCCGAGGACCACAGCGGCCTCTTTGGAGCCCCTTTCCTAATCAGATAGTAACCAACTGCACAAAGCGACTCCACCTCAGAGCTGCATATACTTTGACGGTGTGAATTCTGTAAAGCAGTTTTCCCACCATCCATTATGTGCAGGGGGGATATCCTCCAGCACCTTAATTCACACATCAATGGGGAGATGTAAAGCACACTTAAGAACACAGATCTCTAGACTATAACCACTTGATTGAAATCTATCTTGAAGATCATTTATAGAAAGTTGTATTGTTATTTAAACTTTTTCTAGACCTATTTTACAACATTCATTACCCTTTAAAGATGATTTTGTAAAAAAACAAAAAAGGCAATACAATATAGTCTTGTTTATAATATCATAATTCAAAATTATATGTATGACTTAGAGCTGAATAATCATGTTTGCTTCAAATATCTAACTTTACTGTGATAAAGTCAGCATGGTACTAGCAATGAAATAGACCTGAGTATCAGTGGAATAGATTAGAAGATGCTGAATCCTCTAGGAACACACTCAGCCACCTTATGTTTGACAAAGGGGCCAAACATACTCACTAGAAGAAAGATAGCTTCTTTAACAAATGGGGCTGGAAAAACTGACTGTCTACATGCTGAAAACTAAAACTTGATCCAGGCCTATCACCATGCACTAAAATAAAGTCAAAATGGATTAAAGATCTAAACATTTAAACAGAAACACTCAATCTCCTAGAGGAGAAAGTAGGAGGAACTCTTGAAGACATAGGGGGTAGGCAAAGAGTTCATGAACAAAAATCAAACCACACAGATAACACTTGAAAGAATTAACAACTGGGACCAACTCTTATTGAGAAGTTTTTGCACATCAAAAGAAATTATCAACAAAGTGAAAAGACAACCCACAAATTTCAAAAATATCTTAACTAATGAACACTCAGACAAAGGTCTGCTCTCTAGAATTTATAAAGAACTAAAGTACATTAGGGCCCTTAAATTTAAAGGCCCAATCCAGAAATGGCATCCAAGATGAACACATACTTCTCAGGGGATGAAATTAGAGAAGCAAATAAATATATGAAAAAAATGATCCACATCACTAGCCATCTGTGAAATACAAATTAAAACAACACTGAGATACCATCTCACCCCACAAAGAATGGCTATCATAAACAAATCAACTAACAACGAATGTTGGAGATGCTGTGGGGAAAAAGGAACTCTTCTCCACTGCTGGTGGGAATGTCGACTGGTGCAACCATTATGGAAATCAGTGTAGAAATTCCTTTAGAAACTAGGACTGGAAATCCCATTCAAGCCAGCTATCCCCCTACTTGGAATTTTCCCAGAGGTACTGAAATCATATCATAGTGATATATGTGTACCTATATTTATAGCAGCACAATTTGTGATAGCCAAATCTTGGAAACAACCAAGATGCTTATCACCTGAGGAATGGATGAAAAAGATGTGATATTTTTATACCATGGAATATTATCCAGCTATAAAGAATGATAAACTCGAAGCCCTCATATTTAAGTGGATGCCACTTGAACATATACTCATAAGTGAAATAAGCCAGACACACATGTGTAAATACAGTAGTCTCCCTAGCATAATAACTCAAAAGAAAAATTACAAATAGAGAGGTATAACACACTTAAAAGGAAAACAAGAACTTGAAGACTAGACAATGAAGAGAGAGCAATGAGAAGAGCTAGGAAGCATGACAGAGGCAAAGCCATAGAGTTATATGTACAAAATAGACAAGGCAATGATCCTCAGAATCTTCAGAAGATTTTCGAATCTAGCAGTTAATTGGTAGGATTCTCACCCTGACTAACTATATATGCTGACACCTGTGAACTAAGCAACTGCACTGAAGATGACAATTTGTAGTAGTAAGTTCAGGCTGAGAGTGTTCTGCTTGTCATGACATGCCGGTTGCTGCCATGCTGTCTCTCAGGTAGTTTATTTAAAAAGGAGGAGGGTGGTGAATGAGGGCAGGAGAGAGGAAAAGGGGTGATGCAGGACTGTCCTGCTACAATGCTATATATGAATAGATTTCTAAACTTATGTGTAAACATATGTAGTTGCTTATTCCTATTTTTTAAATATATCTTATTTTTTTTTAATTCTTTATATTTTGTAGTGACTTAAACTTTAACATACCAATACTTAATGACAAATACTGGTTCCATGTTAAACCTGAGATGTTTTGATATTCAGGCAGATAGTGAGGTTAAATTCAACAGCCTATGACATACGTTAATAACAGTAAGCTTCTCTTCTGGAGGGTTAACAACCTGTTTGCAGAACAAAAATTAGAGAAAAGGGAGAGCCACAAGGACAGCCAACATTTTGATCCTGGCCTTTCAAAGTCAATTAAGACTCAGGACATACGAAAACATGTACTGTAACATCATGCAACTCAGTTGTGTCCCAAATTTTCTGATCAAGGAGATTATGGGGCCAAAGAGGAAAGTGATTGAGGATATAGAGTGTGCCTAAAGAGAGTCTCTTGGAGAGAAAACATTCTCTCAGGCTTTCACAGAAAGCAAATTGGTCAAGCAATGACCATTACTCATTCACATGGCTGACACAAAGGATCTAAAAACTGCGGTACAGTGTCTCAAGATAAATCCTGAAGGGATTTGACTGAACTTAATCAGATACAAAAGTTATATTCCTTGTTACATGGGTCTTGCTTTATCTTGGTCTTAACCATCCAGCAGAAAAGTAGTAAACCAAAGTATAAGAAGTGAAACCATACTGTTTTGCTGAGCTATAAAAGACTCAAGTCAACAACTTCTGACATTGCCAGACATATGGAAAACCCAATACTATTATGGATTACTGGACTATTTGGGAGTATTTAGCTAAATTCACAACCTATAATATTTTGTTGACAAAACTAAACAAAAAAGGGGATACAAATGAATGACCATTCTGTATCTGTATATTCAAAATGGTCAAGATAGATATACAGCTACATTCTCTTAATTCAATGAATAGAGGGGTCTGTTCTAATAGTGTTTTTAAATAGAATATCATGTCTGTATCTTGTACAATAAATAACCCCTAAGAAAACAATATGCAATGTATTAATTATTGAAACTGTCCTACTAATTTAATTTGAAAAATGTCTCATTGCTGTTTGTGTCTCAATAAAAATATGAAAAAAATCTAAGCTTATTGCTTGAATTTCTAATGAGACCTAATGAATTTGATGATGTCCAATGCTTTCATTTTAAAATTAGATTATGCTACTGGTAATGTTCTATATAAATAAATGTACAATAGAAAATAGATCATAAAATATGTAAGTACCAATTTGAAGATATTTGTTGTCCAGATAATACTCCTGGATTTTTACTTATATATAAGGTTTTAATTTTTACTATGTTTATAACTACATGATGAAATAAATTAAATGTTAGCTCATAATATTGTGATCAGTGGTGTTCCTTTGTTCCTTCAATAAATAAATAAATCACATTTGGGGAGCAAAAAATAAATAAATAAATAAATCTGGAAGCAGCCTATCTATCCAGCAACAGAGGAATGAATAAAGAAAATGTGGCATTGATGTACAACGGCATGTTATCTGCCATAGTGAGAGTATAATTCATAATGTTAAGTGAAATAAACCAGACACACAAGTTTAAGTGTCACATGGTTTCTCTTATATAAGAAACCCAAAATATAAATAAAGAGCAAATTAAAGATAGACAATAAGAAGTAGAACTTAATCTTTCTCAAGTGGGAGAGGGATTAAGACTGAGAAGAGGAAGAGGAAGACAGGGATGGAAGCAAAGAAAAGGCCCATGGCTGAATTTGAAGTCTTCTACCAGAGAACTAAACAAAAACCCAGGAACAACCTAGAGTCTTAAACATGTCCCTTCATCTTTATAGTTCTGATTCCTGCTCTGAAAATGAAATGGCAGAAATAAAAGATTAATAAGGTTAGTCCACATTATAGTTTCAGTTTTGGATCCTCCCAAAGGAAAAGATGAGTTGGTTGGTTCAACCCCTGAGCCTTCCTCTGACAGGTAATAATGGTCAAAATGTAGTAGAAAATGCCTTCCCATGCCAGTTTCTGTTAAAATTCTGTTTTAACATCTGTTTAAAATCTGTTTCCTAGAAGCAGCTGTCAATGTGATGCATATCACAAGAACCAACTGCCAAATACCCTGATTCTGCATTTCCTGCTTGTCTATATCCCCTATAAGCCCCAAATACCAAGGATCAGGGCCTGGTATTTTGGGAATGATCCTGATCAGTGCCTGTAAAATAAATCTGCCTCCAAATCCTTGGTGATGTTTTTGGGTTTTCTGCTTGCTGTTGCAAAATCAAAAAGTGTATAAGTTAACTGCTAAACAGCACTTAGAATTACACAGTGAGTCAGGCTCCTTTATGACACCCACTATGGGGCCTTTCTAAGTGCCTTAACTAACCATGAAGGAAAGAAAATTCAGTTCTAGCACTGAAATCTATCTGTCTCTCCACTATATCATTCCCACCTTTTAAGAATTACTATTAGCTATGTCTTCTCCAAAATCAAGTGTGGCTTACACATCTTGGCATGTTAGAATCTGCCCCAGGTGTTAGCAAACTAAGGCAGACTTCAGATGATGGGCAGGTAATGGGATTTAAAAATGTGTTAACAGCAAGGATCAAATTCCCAAAATGAAATTTACTTTTCTGTATTACTAACATTAAATTTAAAGGGAGGGGGAATAAGAAGAAAAGGAGGAAGAGGAGAAAGAAGAGACTCTCCACCCAAGGGCCCCTCCTACCTGTCCAGGCATTCCTCATAATCCCCAACACAGGCCTATTGACTAGTCAGCCCCTTTGACTCCACTATTTGCAAAATCCACATCCTTTGTCCTCCACATGCACAGTCCTATGAAGGACAGAATGATGTCAGCGTAGACCCTGACATGGGCTACTTCCATATGCAGTCTTGCTCCATACAGAGCTGACGTCATTCATCTGCAATCAGACCATTGTCAGATAAATATATTCAAAGGGATAGTTTTCTAACCTGGATCTGTTTCAGAATCTGGGGGACTACACTTAATGCAGAAGGTGTTGTGGAAAATTAAGTTATTTCACTATATATTAGAGCTAGATATAACCAGATAATTTTGGAAAATGGAAATATTATGCAGACCCAAATACTGTTATTTTGCATAAAGTGAATTCTCCATTACTGTCAAAATTTAATGATTCTTCTATTTGAGAATTGAAGAAGAATTCTTATTATATATTTTCATCTCTCTTATTCTTTTTTGTTTAGTTTAAAATCACTAAAATTAGTTAATAATGAAATTTACATCCCTTAATTTATCTGTTAAGAAACTATATGACATTTGTATGGTGTCAAGTATCAGATTTTTGGTGCCCTAAATCTCTTTATAGAAACTTCCAAAAATATAAAAAGATACACACAAAATAGTTAAGATAGCTACACAGCTATTTTCTCTTAGTTCAATGAGAAGAAAGTTTTGAACTAATAGTGTTTAGACAGGATATCATGTCTGGATCTTTTTTTTTTTTCCATTTATTTTTATTTTATTGAAATACAAATGTCAATCAGACAGTTTCAAAACACCATAACCATACAGAGTCGATGAAATAATACATTGATGTCTGGATCTTGTACTATGAATAACTACTACAAAGACAACAACATGCACTGTATTAATTATTGTAACTGTTCTACTAACCTGTTTTTAAGATATCACATTGCTACTTCTTTCTCAGTAAAATTAATATAAAAAATAAAATGTATCTGTTAAATAACACTCAGAAGCAAATACAACTGAGAACATCCTCTCTTACTTCCTAATCCTCTAATAAAAACATTTTTATGGGGGTCGGGGAGGCTGCTCGGTGAAATAAGTGCTTCCCTGGCAAGTGCAGGGCCTGAGTTCAATCCCTAGTTTCACCAAAAAAAAAATGTTTTTATGACAGTTTTGATCTAATATATATATATATATATATATATATATATATATATATATATATATATATATATATATATATATAATTATTTTTATTATGTGTGTGCATGTAATTTGAGTGAACTATTGGGATTTATAAACCTAGAAGGGAATTTCTTGAAATACATAAACAAAACATAATGGTAAGAAGAATTTATTTGAAGTTGCACATCCTGGGAAGAAAAATACTGCTCAAACTCATTACAACTGTAATATGGTCAAATGAAACAAATCCCAAGGGCCTCCCACAGGCCAGATGCCACCACAGTATTTTTAGTCATTGTTTTCTTTTCCTTCCCTTCTTCCTTTCCCTTACCCCAGGTAGTCTTTCCTTATGAGAATTTTCTTCTCATTTTACAATATCTGTTGTGCATTTTGGATCTTATTCACTCTTTTCATTTCTTAAACAAGGCAAGCTACTGGGTAATCCTGCTGAACCTACAGTGAAGTTTGTGCTGGATTGTGGGGCTGATCTTGGCCTCATCAAATGGTGGGCTGGTGCCAGAGTCTTCAGCCCGTACTTTCTATATGTCCTTTAGGGCCCTCCCACCCTTACCCTGTTTCTCTCTGCATCTCACTCCCAGTTGCTATGTTGCCATCAGACAGACAGTGAGTGGCTCCCAGTCTTGCACACAGTTGACTCCTCCAGGTCCTTTCATGGCCTCCTGTGTACCTCTTCTACCGGCAAGCCTCTGTCCTCTCAGGTCACTTGTTACAAGGTGGGCTAGAGTGCTGTGATGCGGGCGGGCTGCCCCTCTGCTCCAGTAGGTACCATCCAAGGCTGCTCAGTTCCAATTTTTACTCCTCTCCTAGGAGAAGAGTGCTAACCTCGCTCTCATTGCTGTGTGAGGGGCAGTTCTGCGTAAGTCCCTATAGCTATTTGTAGAGTGGAAGTGAGGTCATGCTGTTCTACTCTGTGCTTTCACTGGTACTTCTGCTGCCACTGCCACCCAGCTCTGCTGTAGTCTATAATCCCTTGTTGCCAGGAAAAGTGGGGTGGGATGCTGGAGGCCTGCCATTGACAATCTTAGGCTGTTCAGTCCCACAGTACAAGGCTGTTTAAGTCCCCATGTCCCTCTAGCCACTAGTCCAGGGAGACGTTTTGTGTTCTACTTGCTGTACTCCCCACATCTTTAATCTTATCTCTAGAGGTTACAGTTATCACTCTAGATACATGAAAGGAAAAGGAAGTAAAGAGGAAAGGAGAAAAAGACCTGCCTTGTCATTAGGGAGGAAGCAATTCACTTATTCCTGTGTGTGCTGGTGAAATGTACTGCTGGGCTGCAGCATCCTGTTTGGAGGAAGACAAAAGAGGCAGGAGATTTTATATCCCAAGTCTATCTTCTGTGGCTTGATTTAGATGATATATGTGACATATATCATCTATATAGTACAGGGCTCACTAAGCAGCTTGGAGCCTCCTCTTCTCAGCCTCTCCAGCGCTGGGATTACAGATGTGCACACACTCAGTGGCTGGCTCATGAACCCTGGGACAAGGCTGGTGAGGCAAGATGTGTAGTTTTTTTGTTTTGTTTTGTTTTTTGTTTTTTCTTTTCTTCTCTTAAATTTCCTAATATGGCAATCCTGCTCCATCTGTTGTTGGGTGACCCACCAGCAGCCCTGTGGGCTGGGTGGACATTTTCTTAATTCATATATCTATGTTTTGCTTCATCTATGAGTCTCTTATTTCAGACTGATTTTGGCTTCAGTATGTATGTCTTCCCTTTCTTCCAGTTACCTCTGTGTTTAGTTGAATTTCTCTGAGAAGCTCTGAGTGTGGCTCCTCTATTCAGCTATTTCTTCCTGACCTTATTTCATTTTTATACCTAGTCCACCAAGCTGTGCCTTTGTCACAATAAGCCTCCACTGGTTACAATTCTAAATGAAAAAGAATAACAGAGTGAGGAAGAAAGTTAAAATGCTGAAGATAACCTGTGTATGTTTCCTGGACCTGAAAGTTAGTAATTCACCATGAAGTAAGCTGGAGCCAGGTACATCATTGCAGGGGCTGTTTGCATGTGCCACAACACTCCTTAGAATCTTTTATTCCCTAGGATTGCACACTGAAGTCCAGCACTAAAGAAAAGAAATACATGTTAAGTGAAATCATACAACATCACAAGCATGATTGTCGTCATAACTGACCTAAATGTCATTGTGATTTAGGTCCCCCTGAAGTCCACAAAAAATGAGGATGACAGAACTCATCAGGCACAGAAATTAAAATAAAAGTCACCTAAGACTTAACTAAATAAGAATTTTAGTCCTAACTGAACTTGAATTCCTATGCAATTATATGAGAGAAGACAATGTGGGAAAATGAGCCCATTTTCAGAGAGCATTGCCCAAATCTAAACACTGTCTCACAAACCCCAGCTTATCTGCACAACTGCATTTAAGAAGATTATTGTGACAATTCTCGTCCGCTTCTCTGACAAATTGTAGCTTCCCAGTAATCAGGCTGACAAGGGGAAAACCTAAGGCATGCAGAGAGAACATTTGAGTTCTAAGTTCCAGGTGAATGGTACACTTCAGTGTGACCCCAAGATCACTAGGGAGTTATCACTGATGTCACGAGTCACACACTTTCTCCCTTTTGTTAAATCTGAGTCAGTCGTTAGACAAGCATGACTCTGAAGAATGTAGTAGTTTGGAGACAAAAAACAAACACAGCATACCGTATGAAGTCTTCACATAACTAGCAGAGCCCTAGGAGCCCACCAGTCCCCACACACCTTCTCCCTAGAGTCCTCCGCCCCCGTGCCTCTGGCTCCTCTTCCCCTGATCTCTGTCATCTGCCAACCTCAAGATTGTCTCCTCTCAATCTCTTCTTGGATCTCATCTTTATACATAAATAACGTGTATTTTTTGTCATTGTTATTCTTCCTTTTCATTGTAAAAGATTTCAAGCATATGAAAAATAAAGAGATTATATGGTAAACCTCATCACCTAGATTCAACTGATCACCAGTATCCTGTCATTTGTATTTTGTCTGTTTGCCCAACAAGTTGCTTTCTTTTTGTTTGTTTTTTTGTTTTGTTTTGTTTTTGTGGTACTGAGGATTGAACCTATGTTCTTTGTACTTGGCTACATGTGCAGCCATTTTTCATTTTTTATTTTCTGGTTTTGAGTCATGGGTGTTCCGAGTCAAACGGTCCAGGCTGGACTCAAACTTGAAATCCTCCTGCCTCAGCCTCCCAGAGTGCCAAATTACAGGCATGCACCATCATGCCTGGCTTGTTTTGTTTTGTCACATTTTGTTTTTCTGGAGTATTGAAAATGAACCCCAAGTACTTTGTCCTTTCACCTGCAAAAAAAAAAAAAAAAAAAAAAAATTCGATGTATGCTCTCTGTGCATATTTTTTGTATCAGGACCAGACTACCACAGTGCCCCTCATAGAAAACATTCATATGCCATGCACAGCCTAAGAAGCCATATATGGCATCCCTGTCAAACACTTAACAAAGAAAAAAACTATTGGACCAGATAGTAATTCTATTTTTTCTTTTGGGGGCCATATAGTATCTATGCTGAACACTACTCCAATTACCACTGTGGCACAAAATAGCTACAGACAATATATAAACAAATGAGCAAAGCTGGGTTCCAATAAAACTTTATTTGCAAGGACAGAAGGAAAAAACACCAGATTTCAGGCTACAAATTTCTGACAGCTAACTCTCCACATCAACACTAGCACAAAGGAATAGTCCCATACATAATGTCTAGTGTGAGAATTGAACAGGCCATGTCTAAGAAGGGATTCTTAAATGACATATACTCTTAGGAAGAAATCATGTAATCCTATACTACAAAGCTACTGTGATAAAATCAGCATGGTATTGGTAATGAAATAGACCTAAGGATCAATGGAATAGATTAGAAGATGTAGAAGCCTCTAGGAAGACACTTAGCCACCTGATCTTCTACAAAGGGACCATACATGCTTGCTGGAAGAAAGATAGCCCCTTCAACAAATGGTGCCGAAAAAACTGGCTGTCTACATGCTGAAAACTAAAACTTGACCCAGACCTATCACCGTACACTAAAATAAAGTCAAAATGGATTAAAGATCTAAACATTAAAACAGAAACACTCAATCTCCTAGAAGAGAAAATAGGAGGAACTCTTGAAGACATAGGGGTAGGCAAAGAGTTCATGAACAAAAATCAAATCGCACGGGTGACACTTGAAAGAATTAACTGGGACCAACTCTTATTGAGAAGTTTTTGCATGACAAAAGAAATTGTGAACAAAGTGAAAAGACAACCCACAAATTTCAAAAATATCTTAACTAATAAACACTTAGACAAAGGTCTGCTCCCTAGAATTTATGAAAAACTAAAAAACATTAGGGCCCCAAAATGTAAAGACCCAATCCAGAAATGAGTATCCAAGATGAATACACATTTCTTAGAGGATAAAATTAAAGAAGTGAATAAATGTATGAAAAAATGTTTGACATCACTAGCCATCTGTGAAATGCAAATTAAAACAACACTGAGATACCATCTCATCCCACAAAGAATGGCTATCATAAACAAATCAACTAACAACAAATGTAGGAGAAGATGTGGGTAAAAGTGAACCCTTCTCCACTGCTGGTGGGAATGTAGATTTTTCATTAGGGAAATCAGTGTAGAGTCTCCTTCAGAAACTAGGACTGGAAATCCCATTAAAACAAGCTATCCCCCTTACTGGGAATTTTCCTGGAGGAACTAAAAATGTCATATCATAGTGATATATGTGTACCTATGTTTATAGCAGCATAATTTGTGATAGCCAAATCTTGGAAACAACCAAGATGCCTGTCACCTGAGGAATGAATGAAAAAGATGTGGTATTTTTATACAATGGAGTATTATTCAGCTATAAAGAATGATAAACTCAAAGCCTTTATATTTAAGTGGATGCCACTTGAACATATACTCATAAGTGAGATAAACCAGACCCATGTGTATAAATATAGTATAGTCTCCCTAGCATAAGAACTCAAAGGAAGAAATACAAATAGAAAGGTATAACACAATTAAAAGTAAAGTGAGAACTTGAGGATTAGACAATGAAAAGGGGGCAAGGAGAAAAGCTAGGAAACATGACAGGGGCAAAGCCATACATTTCTACACCCAAGGTGGTTAAGACAATGATCCTGAGAACTGTCAGCAGGTTGTTGAAACTAGCAGTTACTTGATAGAATACTCACCCTGACTAACTATACATGCTGATACCTGTGAACTGAGAGAATGCACTGAAGATAAAAATGTGTAATAGTGGGGTCATGCTTGGAATGCCTGTCATTCTGGTCTCCTAAATATGGACTGTTTGTCATGACATACCAATTATGGCCAAACTGTATCTCAAGTAAATGTTTTTTTTTTTTTAAAGGAGGGGTAATAGATGAAAAAAAGAGACAAGAAAAAGAAAATGTCACAGGACTGTCCGGCTACAATGATGTATATGGTTAGATTTCTAAATTTCTGTATAAAAATATATAACTGCTTATTCATTTTTTTATTTTTTTAACTCTTTTTCCATATTCTGTAGAGACTTAAAGTTTAACATATCAATACTTGATGGAAAATACATGTTCCATCTTAAGCCTAAAATGCTTGATATTCAGACAGATAGGTTAAATTCAACTGCATATGCTATAGGACAACAATAAGCTTCTCTTCTAGAGGGTTAACAACCTAAGATTTCAGATCAAAAATTAAAGAAAAAGAAGGCTTCAAGGACAGCCAACATTTTGGCCCTATCCTTTCAAGGTCAGTGAAGGCTCAGGACATAGGAGAATCCATACTGTAACACTGTATAACTCAGAAGTGTCCCAAATTTTCTGATCAAGGAGATTATGGAGCTACATAGGAATGTGATCGATGATGTGGTGTGTGCCTAAAGAGGGAGAAAATTGTTCAAGCAATGGCTATGACTCATCTACATGGCTGACACTGACAAAGGATCTATAAACTGCAGTACAGGGTTTCAGGATAAATCCTGAGGGGACTTGACTGACCTTGTCAGATATGAAAGTTATGTTTCTTGTTATATAAGTCTTGCTTTATCTTGGTCTTAACCATCCAGCAGAAAAGTGTAGAAACAAGCTATGAAAAATGAAGTCATGTTAATATGCTGAGCTGTGGAAGGCTCAAGTCAACAGCTTTGTACATTGTCATTCCTGTGGATAATCCACTACTATTATGGACTACTGGACTATATTGGAATATTTTCCTGAATTCATGCACCTACAATATTTGCATGGCAATGGAATACCTATCTATGACAAAACTAAACAAAAAAAAAAAAAGAGATATAAATGAAGGACAATTTTGTATCTGTATATACAAAATAGGATAGATATATAGCTACTTTCTCTTAATTCAATAAGAAGAAAGATTTGTACTAATAGTATTTGAACAGGATATCATGTCTACATCTTATGTTATGAATGACTACTACAAAGACAACAATATGCAATGTATTAATTGTTGTAACTCTCCTACCAACCTCTTTTGAAGTTGTCTCATTACAATTCTTTACTTAATAAGATTAATAATAAGAAAAGATTTATGCCAATATGATGCCTTCATCTTCATATGAAATTTTACAAGCCCAGCACTACCAATCAGAAAGCCAGTAGATTTCAGCCTGCCATAGCACATCATGTTCTGATGGAGATGCAATATACATGAAAAAGAAAACTTAAGGTACACTAAAGGACCATATGTGTGCTAAGCACAGGATTCAGGCCTCAAATATTCTCAGAAATTCCAACTTTAATCAACACCAGAGAAAAAATAATGAGCTTTTGTAACAAAAACAATGTTCACCATATTTCTTTTGGGGACAAATTTATATCACATAAATTATTGACTTTACAGTGATGTATAAACCTCAAATAAATCAAGAAAAAGAACAAAAGATGAAAGAGATTAATCAAAAGGAAGAGGAAAATGAAAAAGGGGATAAGGGAAGCACAGTATAATGCATCTTGGAAAAACTCCTTAAATTTTTCTCAAAGTCTTGTTTAGTTCTACCTCATGTGTTTCCTGAATCTGAAAGTTTCCAAAAGGAAATCAGTGTCTAGAAAAGTAAACAACAAGATCCAAATCTACCTACCTTACCTTCTCACAGTTACCACTGAAGTGAACTCAGAAAGTCATAGTAGGGGCCAGGGAGATGGCTCAGTGGAATAAGTGCTTCCCTGGAAAGCACAGGGGCCTGACTTCAATCCATGGTTCCACCAAAAAAAAAAAAAAAAAAAAAAAAAAAATGCTGTAGTTTCAACCCTTGATCCAAGGCAGAAGGAATTTCAAGACCTCCAGCCTCACACTTTAAGACTCAGAAAGGATCACCCCAGCCTCTGGACCTTCCTCAGTGTCATACCTCTTAAATTCCTGCTTGTCATCCTGGACTGGCACCCCAGTTCAGGTTACTGTATCCCCATACCTGATCACACCTGAGAGCCTAGGCTAGAACTGCAAATACCAGAAAGTCCTCAATCTCAGAAGGGACTGGTGTTCAGGCCTGCACTCAGCTCTTTTACTGATAGTGAACGTTCGTTATGTCTGCTGGTCTGCTTTAGGTCTCCAGCAGTGGCTACCACCTAAGACTATCCTGCACTAAGAGCAATCCCAACCCTTCCTGAAGTGCTCTGTACCTTTACTCTCTCTTTCTTCCTTCCTACATCTTTCTCTAAAGCGTCTAAATGACTTCAATCTGAAAATATTTTCTTTTCAATCCTACCCTCCACAACAAAATCCTTAAAGGACTTACTTTCTATCTCAAGCTCCCACACTGATAAAAAGTCTATTAACCTTCACCTCCCTAAGATGAATCTAGCCAAAAGACCCTTAAGGCCTTCCTTGATTCTAAATCCAATAAATATTTTTCATTCATTAATTTCTTATCCTTGGTGGCCCTTGACAACATCGTATCATTGATCTTCAAGTACTCTTGTTTAGCCTCTAAACGGTGCTGTGACCTTTATCCCACTGCTACTTTTCTCACACACACAACCCCTAAATGTGAATACTCCCTAGAGTTCTCCGCTCATTCCTTTTCTTTACCCCTCACTTATCTCCAGCTAAGAATTCCCTGAGAGTTCCAACTCAAATGGCTCCAAACTAAGTATCCCCAGTGAAACTCCGAGGCACTTCAAATTCAATCCATTCATCCATGATCCCACCATTCAACCCTAAAACTTTATCCTATTACTAGGTCAGCATTTTTTCAACCATTTTCTGAAGAACACCTGTTACTCAAGGTGCACCATAAAAGCACAATTTAAATGAACTTGAAATCACTACCTTGAAGATTTTCAATGAATATTAGTTTACTCAAGATTAAAATGCAAAATTTATCTAACATCATTATTACTGTACTTCCTAAACACAGTTTTCTGCAGAACATTTTACTTCAGTAAAGTTATTTGTAGAAAACTCAACCTTTGCCCACTCCATCACAATCACTAGCAAAATCTCACTCTTTCTCATCAATGACAGAAAATGTCATCCACCTGTTCCAAACTACCGAAACCAGAATTCAGAAACCACATTTTATTCTTTCTCTCCCCACAATACTCAGCATCCCTCATCCTCTCAATTTCTCCTCCTTTCAATCTCTCCAACTTATCTTCCCTTCATATCTAACTCCACTGCCCTCTTGGCCACCATTGCTCTTGGCCAGAATGACTGAAATTCATTGATAATTCGTCCAACTATCACTGTCTTTCTCATTTCAAATTATTTTCTGTGTGTCTAAAATAAAAATCTGCTAGACTTCTCTGCTGCTCAAACTGCCATTTATGGTTGGGGCCTGTTTACCAGGTTTCATTTCTTAACATTGTTTCTCCCCATGTCTATTTCCATCTCTAAGCTCTGACTATACTGATCTACTTACAATCATGGACGGATTTGTCCTCCCCTACATTTTATGCATGCTGTTCTTCTACTTAGAATGGCTTGTTTTCCCTGTCCTTCAAAATTCTTCTTCAGCACATTTTTACCAGGAAAACTTCCATGGCCCATTCCGTACACCTAAGCTGGCCTAGATGCTATTCTCAAGCAAACTCCTAGGATCTCATCTCTGTGGTATCATCCTGATTATTTGTCTTTACAAAAGAACTAGATATATTTGAAGGTAGAGAATATTTTTGTGTTTATTTTTATAATGTTCTATGTGCAGTTTGGTGTTCATTAGATAAATTAACTAGACCTATCTGTGCATATTGCTTACCAAAAATACTTGCTATCACTTATAGCCATACCACTTAGATGCTAAACAGAACTGCCTGACAGTATTTCCTACCAGACCTCTCCTCATCACCAAAAGCCTCATTTTGTCTAGGAGTTCTTTTCTAGATATAATAACCACCCTCATCCACATCAAAACATAACACAAGATATTGTATTCCTTTCCAATATAATGCACTCACATGGTAATAGATTCTTAGGAACATTGATGGAAGGAGAACTACGTTGTAGGATTTCACTGGTTGTTTCCTAGCACTCAAACAATGGGCTCATACCAGAAATCCTGTGAAGAGAAACGTTATCATTGAGCAGAGTATATATCAAGCTTCCCTTTGGGCAATATTCCATCATAGTAACAACATCTGGCAGCTCAATCCAGTTTCCAATGAATCTGCAAATGTTTGGATGATCTAATTCCCTCAGTAAACCAACAGAGATAAGAAAAGATTTATCTAGGACATGATCTCCTAATTCCCACTTTAAAATCTGACCCAGTTTTTTTAATGGCATAAAGGAACAAATATCCTCCCAGATTTAGTACTGCATACAAAGTTTGCAAATCCACCCACTGTGATGCATAGAAAAGCATTTTATAAAAGACATCATTAAGAACACAATTCATTGTAGTCTAGACACTTTATATCCAATATCTAATCTACACATGACTGGTAGCTATGATTGTCCCCACAGTACAGGAGGAAATTGAGGCTCAGAGAGAGGAAGAGTTGGACAGCACCTTCCAAAGATAGTCAGACCTGATTTTGCATAGTTCCAAAATATACTGATGGTGTTTTAGCATTGCCATGATACACTCCAATACAAAACACAAATGCAAATAGAAAAGTTCTCAATTGGGAAAAACGTTTCTTTTTCCCACAAATGTTCAAAAAAGAAAGTTATTTTTTTCAGTCAAATAGTTACAGACTTTTCAGAATTTTTGTACACCTGCCTCTAAAATGCTTGTTTTCATTGAGTTAGAATCCTTGAGCCTCACTCTGGGGGAGAGAGTAAGCTCTCCCTAAACCTCAGACATGCAGCTGGCATTTCAACAAGATTAATTATTACATCTGCATCATCAGCACAGAGGCACAGGTGCTGCTTTGCACCAACCAAAGATTAACTTGAAAATTGTCCATCAGGAGTTTTCCAGTCATAACATTTTCTCAAGTCAACAATCTACTGTGTAGCTCAAGGCTTGTTATTCCAATCATCAATCCTAAAATTAAATCATAAATGAAGCAATATCAGGGAATAGCATCACTTTTCAAAACCAGTATGGAGAAAGGAGCAATGTTGATGTCTCACCTTCAGAAAGATGAAGGCCCTTCTGCCCTTTCTCCTCTTTCTTAGAAGAATTAAACTAAATGCTTGTCTACTCCTTACTCACTTTCCACCAAATAGTAGGTAATCTAATGGATGGAAGCTCATGCTTATTGTGCCATGAATACTAGTGAGCAGCGTCAATGGAGCAAAGACCATCTCTTCCATCACTTTTATGAGGTAAACACACCAGAGAAATCACACAGAGCTGCTTTTCCATTCCTTCTCTACCTACCACTGGACAAGGAAAGTAGACCTGTAGTCCTGGTGTGTGGATGTTTAGATAAGCAACTATATGTCTGTAGAGTAGGGCAAGGTGCTCACTCTCTCACTCTCTCGTGGCTGAGTACATGAATCTAATGATAGATTTGGCAGGGGAGGAAGAAACATGGCCTTCAACTTTAGCCCCCTTCAATGTTAGCCCAGAGTCAGATTCTCCAACCCACTTTTCTTACACGTTGCTGTAGAGATGAAGAACTTACCTGTCCATGAGATAAGTAATGTTCTCCTTTCTTTTTTTTTTTTTTTTTTTTTTCGCAGAACCAGGGATTGAACTCGGGTTCTTGCGCTTGCAAGGCAAGCACTTATTCTACTGAGCCATCACCATGGCCCCAGCTCCTTTCTTGACACTATTCACTACATGTGCTTGCCATTTGGTCATGGAAAGAGAGAAAGGATCATTATAAGAATCCTTGGGAGTAAGTCTCAGGGAACATCACTGTCAGCGTTAGGACAACACCAAGTCAAAGGTACAGAAGGATTCCTCCTCCCACCACAGGATGAGACATTTGAAATATATAAAGGATTATTTCATTCCAATTTTATAACCTATATGTGTTCTTACAGACACTCAGCAAATTAACAATGCTTTTCTTTGTTAAACCTGTTGAGCCATAGAACCCTTTGCAACTGTCAATACTGCAGGGCCCTCTGCTACCTGGAAGACTAGTTTTAATGTCAGGACTACTTCAAAACCCCTCAAAGTTTAACCCAACATAGTCTATCCTGACAAAAATAACCTATTGTTAAGTCATTTCTTTCCCCATCCATCCCCTACCCTTTGGTATTTAGAGGAAAGAGAAATACTGACACATTATTATATGTAATTTTTAATGCAGATATTTTTTATTTCATTGTTAGATTTATTCCTAAATATTTCATTTGTTTCAGCACTATTGTAAAAGTGTATTTCACTGAATTTTCTCTCAGTGACTTTGTTATTTGTATCCAAGAATGCTATTGATTTTTGTATGTTGACTTTGTGTTCAGCTATGTGACTGAATTTGATTATTAAATATAAAAGTCATTTGGTGGAGTTTTAGGGGTCTCCCATGTAGAGTATCATGTTATTTACAAATCATGATAATGTAAGTTCTCCTTTTCACATCTTTAGTCATTTTATTTCTTTCTCATCTGAATTGCTCTAGCTAAATGTTTCCAGCATTACGTTGAATAGAAGTGGTTGTAGTGGTCATTCTTAAATACTCCTGACTTCAGAGTGAAAGATTTCAGTTTTTGTCCTCTTACTATGATGTTGACTATTATTTTGTCATAAACAACTTTTATTAGATTGAGATAAAGGTAAACCTTTCCAATTTTCTGTAGGGTTTTATCATGAGTGGGTGTTGGACTTTATCAAATGTTTTTTCCCATTGATTGATATCATCACATGATTTTTGTCGGTGGTTGTCCATATGGTGTGCTACATATCTTGATTTGCATATGTTGAGCCCTGTGTGAATCCCTCTGATGAATCCCACTTGTTTGTGGTGTATAATCTTCATGCTTTGCTGCATTCTTTTTGCCAGTATTTTACTGAGATTTTTTTCCACCTATATTCATTAGGAAAATTGGCCTGTTCTATTTTTTGGTTGAATCCTCCTCTAGCTTAGTATTAAGATAATACTTGCTTCCTGAAATGACTTTGGGAGTATTGCTTCCCTTTTAATTTCATTAACAATGTGAGTAATAGTGTCATTATATTTCTAAATTTCTTGTATAATCCAGCAATGAATCTATAAGGATATACTTTTTTGATGAGTTCTTAATTACATCTTCAATTTCATTGATACTGGTTTGTTTCAACTTTCTAAGTCTTCTTGATTCAGCTTTGGTAATTCATGTATATCTATGAATCTGTCCATTTCTTCTGCTTTCCATTTTATTAGAATACAGGTTCTCAAAGTAGGTATTGGTGATCTTACGGATTTTTTAGGATCTTTTGTGGTTGTACCCATTTCATTCCTAATTGCATGGATTTGAGTCTTTTATTCCCTTTGTTTGATTGTCCATTTTTTTAATCTTTTTGAAGAATCAACTCTTTATTTGGTACAGGGTCTCACTATGCAGCTAGGACTCATAAAGATCCTCCTGTCTCAGAATCCAGAGATGTGCTATCAGTGATCATCTCAGTGTACCTGCGGTTCCTGGGTCTGTTCGGTATGTGGTTCTAGTGATCCCACCTGGGTCATTGCACTTTTCAGGAAGGCACTTAGACCACTGAGCTACCACCCCAGCCCCAACTTTTTAATTCACTGATTCTTTATACAGTGTTCTTAGCCTCAATTGCATTAATTCCTGTTCTGATCTTTATAATTCCCTCCCTCATATGAGCTTTGGAATTGACTTGTTCTTCTTTGCCTAGGTTTGAGGCTCATTATCAAGCTGTTTATTTGAGCTTCCTGTTTTTTTATTATGACAATTCACTTTTATAAATTTTCTTCATAAGACTGTTTTTATTGTATACCAAAAGATCTGCTATGTTGTGTTTGCATTGCCACTTAATCCCTCTGTCAGTTTTCCTCCATAAAACTGTCTAATTCCTTCTTTGATTTCATCTGTGACCCATTAGTTGTTCAAGAGGATGTTATTTAATTCTCATATGTTTGTGTAGTTTTTGTGGTTTCTTTTACCATTGATTTCCAATTTCATTGCACTGTGGTCTGATAATATGCACAGGATAATTTCAATTCTTTTGTAATTACTTAATCATGTTCTATGAGCTAGTATGTGGTCCATTTTGGAGAAGATCCCATGTGTAGCTTTTAAAATGTGTATTCTGATATTATGGGATGCAACACTCTATAGACATCTATTAAGTCCATTTGTTTACAGGTTTGCTTCAGTTCTGATATTATTTGTTGTTTTTTATCTAGTTGATATGTCTACTTGTGACAGAGGGATATTAAGATTTACAAATACAACTGTATTAGTGCTTATTTGATTTTTCATGCACATTAATATTTGTTTTATATTGTTGGGTGTGCCAGTTGGGTGCATAAATGTTTATGATTATTATCTCTTCTTGGATTTTTCCCTTTATAAGGGTGTAGTGACCTTCTTTGTCACACTTGATTACTCTGGGCTTGAAGTTCATTTTGCCTGCAAACAAAACAGTTGCCCCTCATTTTTCCATGTTCCAACATTATTTTCTAGCCTTTGAATTTCAGTCTATGAATTTCATTGTTAGTTGAATGTGTTTCTTGTATGCAACACAGTGTTGGATCTTGTTTCTCAATCCATTCTGATAGTCTGTTTCTTTTGATTCATGAATTGAGACCATTAACATTGATAGTTATAATTGATGTGCATTCGCCTATCATTATCATATTATTTTCCTGTTGGTTTCTTATCATTCTCCTCTGTTTAATTGCTTACCTTGCTTAGTGAAATCTTTCTATTGGTTCTCTTGAAATTATAATCTTTTTCTCTTTCTAAAATATTTATCAGAAATTTTGAAGAGCTGGTTTTATTATTGTTCTTATGAAGTATTTCTCCATTGATTTTTTTGTTTGTTTGTTTGCTTGCTTGCTTGCTTTTTCTTTTTGATAGAGGGTCTAATTATGCAGTTCAGGATGGCCTTCAACTCATTTTACATCCCACGCTGGTCTCAAACTCATGAAAATCCTCCTTTCTCAGTCTCCCAAGTGCTGAGATTATAGACTGCACTACCACACCTGTCTCTCCTTTGATTTTGAAAGATAGTTTTGCAGGGTATCTTTTACCCATCAATCTGGGTAAGAGATTATTTTCTTTCAGGACTTAAAAACACTTCACACTAGGCTCTCTTTTACTTGAATGTTTGTGTTGGGAAATTTGCTCTGGTTCTAATGGGATTTTATTTACATGTGACCTATTTCCTTTCTCTAATGGCTTTTAGTATTTTGCTCCTGTGTTTGAATTTCTGGAATCTGGTATATTGCTATATATACAGTTGCCATGGCTAATTGTACTTCTATGTGCCTCAATTATATGTAGTCAATTTTTTTTTCCTGCTTGAGAAGTTTTCTGCCATTACTTCTGTGAACAGGTTTTTTATGTCTTTGGTGCTATCTACTGCTTTTCCATTTACTCCAACAAACATATGTTCTTCTGTGCATCAACTTACAGCTGTTGGATTTTTTTCATGATCCCTTCCATTTTTAAGAAATCTTTCAAACTTATTATTTTTGTGATTAATAACTGTAATCTTGTCTTCTGGATCTGATATTCTGACATTATCTAGGTTCACTCAGTTTCATATACTGTCGGTGAAATTATTAATCTGCTGTATGCCTGTTTGAATTGATTTTACAGATTCCATTTATTTCCCATACTAAGCATTCATGCTTTGCATCATTTTCCTAAGCTCTCCTTTCTCATTCCAATGGCAGCAGGATGGTAGAAGTGGTGCTTTTCTACTCACTACTTTCACCACCACTGCTATAGTCCCCACCCTTGTTGCTAGAGGTTCCAGTTAGCCACTATTGAACATGATGAAAAAGAAAAACCTGGCAGCCCACTGGGGAAGAAGCAGCATCTTGGTCTCTCGATCCTGCGTATGCTGGTGAAATTTGTTACAAGGCTGCAATGTCCTCTGTTTGGGGGAAGCAAAAGAGTGGAAGAAATTTATATCCCAAATCTATCCTGTGTAGCTTGAGTTTGCCACACTGTTACTATCTATCTTAATTACTCTTCTCTCATTGTTGGGACAAATACTCAACACCCAAAATGAAGGAAGGAAAAGTTTATTTAGCTCATAGTTACTGGAGGTTTCAGTCCATATTCAGCTGGCTCTAAGGCAGAGAGGCACATGGCAGAGAGCATCAGTTCATGCAGAATAACAACAATGCCACAGAGAGAGAAAGTCTGTCTCTCTTATATTACATTCAGACTATCTGCCCCAGAGTGGGGTGTAGTACTCACACCCATAATCCCAGTAATACTAAAACCCATAATCCCAGTAAATCATGAGTTAATCTCAAACTCTAGAAGTCCCCATAGCATAATTGCTTGAGGCTTTGGGGGCACAACTAGACACAAACCATAATCTATCAGATTTTTTAGAATTTTTCAGAATGACAGTTCCATGCAGGTAGAGGTCCTGCAGGCAATCTTATGGTCTATTTTGTCATTTTATAAAGGCCTATGCCTATATTTTGTTTGATATATAAGTCTCCTATTTCAGATTGATTTTGGTATCAAGATGTATGCCCTTCCCTGTCTTCCATTTGCCCATATTTTCATTTGATTCTCTCTGAATAATTCCAACATGGCTCCTTCTCTATTCAGCATGTTGAACATTCTACTAAAATAAATTTTTCACTTAAATAGTTGCTACATTCTTTAGCATTTCTATAGATGAAAAACTAACAAGCTCAAGATGAGCCAGCAGCATGAAGGTACTACCAGAAGGTAAGTCATGCACGAAGGCATGCCACCCACAACTAAGGTGTATTTTGACTGTATTGACAGGATTATGGCAGGAATGTTGGGTTCTATTCCAGATGGAGATGTCAAATGAACACATTGGAGAGAAGTAACTCAATAAAGGACTTTGGAGCATGTATTTTATGAGGAAAAACAAGAATATCCAACCTGGTAGACAGGAGACTCAATGAAATCTTGACAACTAGTAATTTTCCATGTATGTTGTCCCTAAGGCTGATCTCCTGAGGTTTTTAGCAACCAATACTTTGTCTAAGTAGACAATTTATATCAATTCTCTGACATATTTACCTGTTTGTCACTTATATGGCATGCCTGCAACACTCAGATTATCATCTGGAATCAATTAGCAATTATAATTAAACCTGAATGTCATTGATCACAACAGTATTCTTGTTTAATTTCCTGAAGTTCAGAGACTATGACACTCCTGACAGAAGATAATAAATACAAATAAATCTTCTAGATTTGAATGTTCATTTCAGTCACCACCAAAAAATTGGTCACCAAATTATTTTTACCAGTCCAAAATTTAGTAGCTCACAACATTAATGATCATGTGGCCCACTACTGAAAGACTTGGATGTCTCTGCTACCCTTAAATGCTTAAAAATAGATAACTATGATTGTACAAAAATGTAAATGTATGTAACACCACTAAACTGTAGACATAAAATGATTGAAATATTGAGTCATATAGCTAATCTATTACTCTAGCACAGTTTACTGAATAATCCTCCCTTCCTTCAGATATTTGAATTTGTCATACATTTATTCCATATATATGTATTTGTTCAAACTCATCTTTTCTGTTCCAAATCTATTTGGCAAATCTTATTCTCAATAATACCATTTTTTAAATTAATTATCTGTTATTTTTGTGTATCATGTAGTGGAAGCACTCATGGCACTGTTTTTCTCCAAAGGAAAAAAGAAAAGCTTCCTAGATATTTATGTCTGTTAATTTTCCAAATGAAGTTTAGAATCATTTTTGTGAAGTGAACTTGAGGCCTCCAAGACAGGAAGTGAACAATAGAACAAGGCTCTCACCTTTTCTTGGGAAGGAATTACTGTACTATATGTGAGTTGAATTCTCTTTCTCAGCCCAACTTTATTATTCCTCCAGTTTTTAGAAATCTGTATTTTAGTTTTCTCAAGTAAGGCAGAATTTAACAAAATCCTGTTCTAACTAATCCTGTCATTGGGAGGTCTGGCCTGGCTGCAGGTTTCCACTTTTTGAGGACACATTCTCCAGGGCAGAGTGCAGGAACCTGGTCTTCATCTTTCCTCTTGCATCTCACCAGGAGATAAGTAGTGCTTTGTTCTCTGTGCTCCACCATGCTCTGCCTCACTACAGGTTCATCACCAATGAGACCAACACATTGAAGACTGGAACCTTCAAAGCCATTTGCCAAAATAAACCTTCCTTGTCATAAGTGGATTATTTGGCGCATTTGTACAATAATGGAAAACTTACTATCTGAGTTGTTACAAGAGATAGATACTGCTAAGTATAGTGGCTACTAAGAAATGGTGATTTGATCACAACATAATGCATGTAGCAAATACTCTCAAAGTTACCTCAAAATTTAAAGGGAGAGAATTGTCAGAAATTTACCTTACAAGTGAATTGTTTTACTACAAAATTCTGACTGCCTTGACCGGCAGTAGAGAAAACATTTTCAGTTAAATGAACTTCTTCCCAATAATTGTTGTAAAATTAGCCAAATAAAAGTCCTTGTAGCAGTTTTAAATGTTACTAAAAACTGTTCATTTGAATTATGAGTACTCATCTTTCTCTTTGTTTTATAAATATTTTTTGAGAAACTGGGTACAGATACATGAGAGCCTTCTAAGTAGATGCCATTTAAGACATTTAATTAGTTATTATTTTAATGACACATTGAGAGAAAGTATATTAAAGACACTACTAGCTAAACTGCCAACGTATGACCCAGAACACCAGATATATATCAAATGTACCTTTAACCTCTATTGAACAAAGCCTAAAGGTAGTGAATGAATGACTTAGAATCTAACAGATTTGGATTCTACCCCTGGCTCTACTTACTATCATTTGAAAGTTGGGAAAGTTTACTTAACAGCTCTGTACCTTGGCTTCTCCATATATAATGTTAGGGAACTAAAACTTAAAGTGTAAGATAAAAGGATTAGAAATAATGTACATGAGGGGCCTCCTGACAGTAGTAGGCAAAGGGTAGCTAATAAATGTGTTATTAGAGCCAGCAATCCTACGAATAGCCCACATTTCTTTATTATTTCTAGTCTGTTCACCCAGAGAAAGTGAAGATATGAACTATGCTGAGTAGAGGGAAAAGATTTAGATGATTCTTCTAATTCACAGAGTTTCTGCCTAGAAAACCAATTTTTTGCCTTTGATTTGAAAGGCATCCAGGAGAGCCCACTCATCAGTTGCACTTAGCACAGCAATGGGGACATGGTGCACTGAATGCACACTGATGCATCCACCTACCAGATCTTCAGAGAACCACAGCATCCGTGAAAATGGGGCTTTTTTGTGCCAGCTGGCACAGGACTCCTTGACCACTGCTGACTCACTACCCAGTCTCCATCACGGTCCACCGAACCACATCTGAGTGGAAGAAACAAAAGAGTAGCAAAAAATTTGTGAAACCAACAAAGGGAACAAGCTGATCAGCAAACATTTACTGGACAAGCACTCCTGATGTCACTGCCACACATGTGCCAGACACCCTGCCTGGTTGAGTCATCTTGTTTATTGTCACAATAACACTGTCAGATAGGTATTGCTATCATTATTTTACAGAGGTAAAAATGGGGCTTAGAGAAATTCAAAGTAATTGCCCAACATCCCACAGCTAATAAGAGTCAGAAATAAGATTTCAACCCAGATTTATCTAACTCCAAAGCCGAAACTCATTCTACTACAGCATGCAGGACTCTCTTCGAGAGCCCATGTAGAGTTGAACTGTTTTCTGCATAGAGCTCAGAACCTATTCATAGACCCTGAACTGAAGGATACTTGGAGACGATGTTAGTTATTGAACCGCAACTCTTCCTTTGCAAAGTCCATTTCTTCTTTGTCAGTTGTTCCTTTAAAGCATTTCCAGTAGTGGGATAGGGTGCAAGGCACTATAGGGTGACCTAAGGGAGAATAAAGCAAATCTGTTGCTTCTTGCCTGTTGCCTGTTTAGGTCATCATAGCTCCAGCAGCATCTCTTCTTAACCCTGGCTGCAACTCATTTTTTTTCCATAATACAATGACTCTGTTTATAGTTTTCTTGGCATCAGCCACAGTGCGCCACGCTCTTTTCCCCTCCACAGAACCCACAGATGCTGGGAGGCATGGGGATCCCTTACTATGCTCCTGTGTTTTAAGTTTCAACTTCTCTCTCTCTCCCCTCTCTAGTCCTAAGGGTACTATCTGTTTTCTGCAATTTTTACCCCTATAGTTCTTCCATGTACTGTGCCTTTCCAGTGCTCAATACCTGGTTAAGAATTGTTTATATTCATCTCTCTGTTATATAACTGACATTCTTTCTCTCTCCCAACAGAACTCTGACTGGCATAAAAAATTATCATCTTCCCTAATCCCTCTCCAATTAGGAACTTACATACTTGAACAGTATTTGTTTTTTATTGAAGACAAATGGCAGTGAGACAGTTTCAAATCAAATTAACAGGATAGATTCAATAATTAATACATTGCATATTGTTTTCATAGTGGTTTGTTGTCAAACAAGGTGCATACATGATATTCTACTTACAAACGCTATTAGAGCAGATGTCTCTAATCAAAGAATTAAGAAAATGTAGCTGTACACTTATTTTTTAAAGCTGAATTATAGTACAGTTTCAATAAATAATACTTTCTACCTTGTTATCTTCCTAGTGGTTGTCCATAGTACTAGAAGCCGACATGATATCCTGTCCAACAACTATTAGTGCAAATCTTGCTTCTGATAGAATTATGCAAAAATACTGCATATTTATCTTATCTGTACTGTTTATACAAACACAGCATGGTTCTTCTGCTGTATCCCCCTTTTTTGTTTAGAAGTGTCAAAGGTGGGCACACCATTGTCATTCGACCATTATAGGTGCTTGCTGGTGACACAATCAAACGCAGTCTAGCAGTCCACAGTAATAGTGAGTTATCTGAAGAAGTTGTTGACTATAGCCATTTTCAGCTAAACTTATAATTATGGCCTTATTTTACATACCTCATTTTTATACATTTCTGCTGGACACTTAAGACCAAGATAAAGCAAGACCTATATAACAAAAACTGTAACTTTTGTATCTAATGAGGTCAGTCAAGTCCCCTCAGGTTTATCTTGTAATCCTGTAACTCATTCTGTAGATCCTTTGTCAGTGTCAGCCATGTGGATGAGTCACAGCAATTACTGGACCAGTTTGCTCTCTGTGAGAGCCTGAGAGAAAGTTTTCTCTCCATGTGACTCTTCTTAGGCATCATTGATCACTTTCCTCTGTGGCTCCATAATTTTCTGGATCAGAAAATCTGGGGCACAACTGAGTTCCATGATATTACAATACAGGTTCTCCTATGTCCTGAGTCCTCACTGACCTTGAAAAGCTAGGACCAAAATGCTGGCCCTTCTATTTCTCCAATTTTTGACATGTGAGTTTAGGTTGTTAACCATCCAGAAGAGAAGCTGATTAGTACCCTGCAGCATATGCCATTCAGTTTGCCCTAAGTATCTGACTAAATTCTTTTTAGTTGTTGTTATAGATTTCTATTTGTATTTCTTCTTTTGACTACTTATACTAGGGAGACTATACGAGATTTGCATATGTGTGTCTGATTTATTTCACTTCTGAGTATATGTTCAAGTGGAATCTACTTCAATACAAATGCTTCAAGTTTATCATTCTTTATGGCTGAGTAATATTCCATTATATAGAAATACCACATATTTTTCAACCATTCCTCATGTGATGGGCATTTTGGTTGTTTCCAAGATTGGGCTATCACAAAACTGCACTGCTATAAACATAGGTACACATATATCCCTATGATAGGATGTTTTCAGTTCCTCCAGGAAAATTCCCAGCCGGCTTGAATGAGATTTCCAGTCCTACTTTTTTGAGGAGTCTCCACACTGATCTCCACAATGGGGGCACCAGTCTACATTCCCACTAGTAGGAGAGAAGTGCTCACTTTTCCCCACATCCTCTCCAACATTTGTTGTTGATTGATTTCCTTATGATGGCCATTCTTTCTGGAGTGAAATGGTACCTCTGTGTTGTTTTAATTTGCATTTCATGGATGGCTAGCGATGTGGAGCATTTTTTCATATATTCATTCGCTTATTTAATTTCGTCCTCTGAGAAGTGTGTATTCATCTCAGATGCCCATTTCTGGATTTGGTCTTTAAATTTGAGGGCCCTCAAATTTATATATTAGTTCTTTATATATTCTGGACAGAAGACCTTTGTCTGATTGCTTATTAGTCAGGATTTTTTTGAAATTTGTGGATTGTCTTTTCACTTTGTTGACAATTTCTCTTGAGGTGCAGAAAATCCTGAAGAAGAGTTGATCCCAGTTGTTGATTCTTTCAAGTTTTTCCCTTACAAATACATGTTTGTTCACGAACTCTTTGTCTACCCCTATGTCTTCAAGAGTTCCTCCTACTTTCTCTTCCAACAGATTCATTGTTTCTGTGTTAATGTTTAGATCTTTAATCCATTTTGACTTTAGCTTAGTGCATAATGACAGACCTGGGTCAAGTTTTAGTTTTTGGCATGTAGAAATCCAGTTTTCCCAGCACCATTTGTTAAAGAGGCTATCATTCTTCCAGTAAGCTTCTTTGGCCCATTTGTTGAAGATCAAGTGGCTGACTGCGTTCACAGAGACCTCTTCATCTCCTAATCTTTTCCACTGATCTGCCAGTCTATATCATTGCCAATACCATGTTGATTTTGTCACAGTGGCTTTATAGTATAATGTCAAGTCAGGAATTGTGATGCCTCCTGCCTTGTCTATGTTGTCCAGGATTGTCTTTCCTATTCTAAGTATTTTCTTGTTCCAAATAAATTTTAGGAATGATTTCTCTAGGTCAGGGAGGTATATTGGTGGGAGTTTGATAAGGATTGCATTAAATCTCTACAACAATTTTGAAAGTATGGTCATCTTCACAATGTTGGTACTTCCTATCCAGGAACATGGAATATCTTGCCATTTTCTGAAATTTGCTATAATCGCTTTTCTTAAGGTGTTGTAATTTTCCATCAAATGATGTTTGACTTCCTTGGTTAAGTGAATTCCAAGGTATTTCATTTTCCACAGTTCTATTGAAAAAGGTATTGTTTCTATAGTTTTTCTCTCAGTATGTTTGTTATCTGTGTAGAGGAATGCTATTGACTTTTGAGTATTGACTTTGAATACTGCTATGCTACTGAATTTATGTATCAGTTCTAGTAACTTCTTGGTGGAATTTTTTGGGTCTTCCAAATAAAGGATCATGTCATCTGTAAATACTGGTAGTTTAACTTCTTCTTTACCTATTCTTATTCCTTCTATTTCTCCCTCTTGTCTAATGGCTATAGGTAATGATTCCAAGACCATATTGAATAGGAGGAGTGATAAAGGACATCCTTGTATCAGATCTAAGAGTAAAAGATTTCTGATTTTCCAGTTTAGAATTATATTAGACGTTGGATTGTCACAGATGGCTTTTATCAAATTGAAGTAGAGGCCTTCTATTCCAATTTTCTGTAGATCTTTAAACATGAATGTGGTTTTTAGATTTCAGTCTATTTATATAGTGTATTAAATTATTGATTTTTGAATATTGAACCATCCTTGCATCCCTGGGATGAATGCTACCTGGTCATGGTGTATGATCCTCTTGATGATTTGCTGTATTCTGTTTGCTAGGATTTTATTGAGTATTTTTGTGTCTATGTTCACGAGGGAGATTGGATGGCAGTTCTCTTTTTTGGTTGTGCATTTCCCTGGTTTTGGAATCCATATAAGACTTGCCTCCACAAATTATTTTGGGAGGACTGCTTCCTTTTAATTTCATTGAAGAGTTTGAGGAGTGTAGGGATTATATCTTCTACAAATTTCTTGTAGAACTCAGCTGTGAATCCATCAGGGCCTGGACTTTTCTTTGTCGGCAGGCTTTTTATTATATTTTGTATCTTGTTGGCTGTTACTGGCTTATTTGAGAGTTGTTTATCTTTTCAGTTTTAGTAATTTGCACCTTTCAAGGAATTTGTCCATATATTACGTTGGCTTCTAGTACTATGGACAACCACTAAGAAGATAACAAGCTAGAAAGTATTAATTATTGAAACTTCTATAATTCAGCTTTGAAAAAATAAAGTTAAGTATACAGCTACGTTCTCTTAATTCATTAATTAGAGACTTCTGCTCTAATAGTGTCTATAAGTAGAATATCATGTATACATCTTGTACGACAACAAACCATTGAGAAAACAATTTGCAGTGTATTAATTACTGAAACTGTGCTATTAATTTGAAACTGTCTTATTGCTATTTGTTCTTCAGTTTAAAAAAAAAAGGAATATGCCCATTTCTCCTGTGTTGTCTATTCTGTGAGTGTAAAGATTCTCAAAGTAGCTATTAATAATCTTCTGAATTTCCACTGGGTCTGTGGTGATTTCACCCTTTTCATTCTTTATTGTTTATATTTGAATTTTTTCTTTCCTCTTTTTGATGATATTGGCTAGGGGCTTATCAACTTTATTTAATCTTTCAAAGAACCAACTTTTTTTATTTCTGCATTCTTTGAACTGTTTTTTCCATCTCAATTGAATTAATTTCTGCTCTAATCTTTATGATTTCTTCTCATCTTCGCGCTCTGGGTTTCGTTTGCACTTCTTTCACTAGATGTTGGAGGTGCAACATTAGGATGTTTATTTATTCCCGTTCTGTTTTCCTAATGTGTGAGTTCATAGCTATGATTTTCCCTCTAAGAATTGCTATAAACGCATGCCATAAATTCCAATAAGTTGTGGTTGAATTTTCATTGAATTGTACATATTGTTGAATTTCTTCTTTGATTTCATCTGTGTCCCATTGATTGCTGAGTAGGGTGTTGTTTAATTTCCATGAATTTAACGGGTTTTCTTGCATATACTTACACATGACCTCTGAACTAGTATGCGGTCTATTTTGGAAAATGACCCATGTGCAGCTGAAAAAAATGTATATTCAGCTGTGGTTGGGTGGAACACTCTATATATGTCCACCAGGTCCATTTGTTCCAAGCTCTGGTTCAGTTATGCTATTTCCTTGCTAATTTTTTGTCTGGCTGACCTATCTTTTTGAGATAAGAGGGTGTTAAGGTCTCCTGTTAAGATTGTGGTCTTGGATATTAGGTTTTTCATGTCTATTAAGATTTGTCTTACATAGTTGGGTGCTCCTGTACTTGGTGCATAGATATTTATGAGTGTTACCTCTTCGTCTTGAATTTTCCCCCTGACCAATATATAGTGGCCTTCTTTGTGTCATTTGATTCTTCTTGGTTTGAAGTTGAGAGTGTCTGAAAACAGAATTGCTACTCCTCCTTTTTTTTCTGAGGGGCTGGGGCTTGTAGTATTGTTTTTCATCCTTTGACTTTGAGCCTATGAATGTCCTTTTGAGGTAAGTGTGTTTCTTGTGTACAGCATATTGTTGGATTTTATTTCCTAATCCACTGTGCCAGTCTGTTTCTCTTAATTGGTGATTGAGTCTGTTTACACTGATGGTTATAATTGAAATGTGCTGACTTATGTCTGTCATGATATTTACCTGCTGTTGTTTACTCCTTTGTATCCTGTGTTTGTCTGTCCTGTTTAGTGGGTTCCTTCAGTTCTCAGTCATGGAGCTCTGTTCATTGTAGTTTCTCTCTAGAAGATTTTTCAGCAGCCTCTGCAGGGATGGCTTTGTCATCATGAAGTTGTTTAGTAGTTCTTTGTCATGGAAGTATTTCACTTCTCCATCAAACTTGAAAGAGAGTTTTGCAGGGTGTAACAGTCTGGGCTGGAATTTCTTTTTGTACAGGACTTGAAGAACTCTGCTCCATACTCTCCTTGCCTTCATGGTTTGTGCAGAGACGTCGGCTGTAATTCTGATGGGGTTTCCTTTGAATGTGATCTGCTTCTTCTCTCTAGCACCTTTCAGTATATAATTCTTGTGTTGGATTTCTGGGATCTTGAATATTATAAGTCTTGATGTGTTTTTACTTGTGTTGAAGTTATTTGGTGTTCTGTATGCTTCGGTTACCTGAATGTTAGATTGTTTCCTCATATTTGGGAAGCTTTCTGCTATTATTTCTGCCTATATTCTTTTTATATCATTTGCATTGACTCCTTCATTCTCATTGATGCCAATTAATCTCATATTGATCATCTTGGCATCATCTGTAGATAATGGATTATTTTTTTCCTGCATCCTAGTTGTTTTTTGTTTGTTTGTTTGTTTGTTTGTTGTCTTTTTGAGACAGGGTCTCACTATGCAGTTCAGGCTGGCTTTAATCTCACTTTGTAGCTCAGGCTGGTCTCGAACTCACAACAATCCTCTTGCCTCAGCTTCCCGAATGCTGGGATTACAGGCATGCGCCACCATGCCCAGCTATCCTAATTGTTTTTAAGAGATCCTTTCTCACCTTTTCACTAGCTGCGCCACCATCTTCAAGATCTGAAACTCTGTCTTCGTTTTCACTCAAACACTTTTGTAGACTCGTGATTCATATTTTTAATTCTTCCAGATCTCTTTGACTCTGCTTCATGTGTTCTGTTTCTTTTCTGTATTGCTCATTCAAGGAATCCGTCATATTTCTGATCTCCTCTATATTTTTATCAATGTCTTCTTTAGAGGTAGCTATTAATTCTTTTACTGCAGAGTTTTTTCCAAATTGGGTTTCCTGTATATATTTCTGAAATTGATTCTCTACTTCAGATGCTATGATTTCAAAGAATTCTCTTTTTTTTCACAAATTATTTCTGATCTGAGTTCTATACCTTTCTGCTCTTGTTCCTTTGCTTCCACCTCCATTAATTCATTCCTTCCAGCTGAGCTAGTGTCCTCTGCACTTACTGGTGGACTCCTTGTCATTTTTCTCCTTGTCTTTGTCATTTTGCATAGCACTGACCTCTGACCTTTGGTGTAGAGCTTTGGTGCAGTTATAACCTTAGCATGTAATCAGATTCAGGTGCCAGTCTATTAAGTTTGAGATTATCCCGTTATGCCTGGCATGGATCTAGCTGTTGTGTTCAGTTCCTTTTTACTGTAGCTCTTCTGGTACAGCTGTGAGTCTGTGGTTCCTCTCTGTTAGGTCCCTGGTCTGGGGAGCTCTGGGGAGTGCAGAAGCTCTCCCTCACACTCACCAGGCTGGCTGAGGGTGGATCAGGTGCAGGAAGAATCACAAAGTTTCTCTCCTTTGGTGGGCTTCGGGGCAGGGGCTCCGAGGAGTTCCTGGGCAGGCCTGTCTGGGGTGTCTCAGGCCGGTTGCTTGGAGGTCTTCGGGCCTGGGGCTCCGGATGGCACAGAGCACACAGAGAGAATCCAAAGGCTCTCCCACACACTCACCAAACTGTACTTGCCTGGATCGGGTGCCCAGAGAGTTGGAAAAATTCTCACTCGCTGGGCATGCTTGGGGGTGGGGGCTCTGGATAGCTTGAACAGTATTTGAATTTAAAATGATTTTTGCTTCTATTTGTCCACTTACTAATGTGTTACAATCTAATAAGGCACATGCCACCATTTCTATAAAATATGTGTGCAAATTGAGGCTGCAAAGTCATAATGCTACCACTATTTTATCCTCTTAAATGTTTACAACTCAAAGAGGTATACACCATCATCCCTATGAAAGAGATGTGCAATTTTCCTGAATGTCCTCCACAAAATGAGTATTAGATATACAATTCAACTGAACTGTCATTACTGCAAAACAAGATTCTTAATCACTCCTCTGTAGTTGGTTCTTATCTCCCCACACACCTCTATATTGGATAAATATCTCTGCATCTTTAAGAGCTGCTGGTGTTCCAATCTGTAGCCTTTTGCCCTCCTCTTAGGAATGTTTACTCTTTTTTTGCACTCCTGGTATGGAATAAAAATCTAAATAATTTTCATCTTCTAACATTTCTTTACCCACTACCCCAAACCAAAAGGGAAGAAAGCAACTATCCCTTAGCATATTATTTGTCTCTCAAACTCTCTAGGAATTTTCAAAATGACAAGCCCTTCTCATAGTCAATCAATGTGTCTCTTAGTTCTGGATGATTCACAGCCAAAACCAGAAAGGAACATTAAGCAATTAGGGAAGATTAAAAATCATAGTTATGAATGCTATCAGTACCTTTTATATGCCGCCTATATACTAAGCTGCAAAAATGAGAACGCTCCAATATGTTATTTACTATTTGCACTTCAAAGGTACCAATAAGTCTCTCTCATTCTATTGCTTCTTGATAGATGATGCCCAATTAGAAAGTTCCAAGAACCTGAGTTTGGAATGCATCCACTCCCTGCCTGGGAGCTCTGCTGAGCACAGCTAAGCTGCACTCAGTTAATCATGGAAAGAGACTGGCTGACTCCTATGTCAGAAACACTGTGGTGTCATGGTGGGGGGATTAGCTACTTCTGTCTACTAATAACTCAGCCTTAATGCCCTATGGGGCCTGGCTGAGCCCAGTGTCCTCGTGGATACATCCTCAGAGGGATTTGTCCTAGTTCAAGTCAAGATAGATATTAAATCCACCAAGATAACAGTATATAGGAGGCCTGACCACTACATGAGGCTTAAAATCATCTGAAAATCTAGGAGTAGAGAACATAAAGAGCAAAAGACATGGACCTTTCATGCATCCTGAGTCTTGGACAGGTTCTTGAAAGCCTGTGAAAGTATTGTTGCTTTAATTTGATAACTATTTACAAACCAGTAACTAGGGATCAGGCACTATCAGTATTGCTTTATTCAAGTCAACAAATACTGGCTAAAGAGAAAAATACTTATTGCAGACATTCCATTGTACTAGAAAAAGCACTAGACCAGGAGCTATAGTGCTAAGTCTGGCCTCTGCCGCTGAACTACTATACAGCATAGTGTATCTACCTCAGTTTTCTCATCTGCCACAAGGAATCTGACAAATAAGATCCAGTGAGACAAATCTAAACTTAGTTGTTATTACTGGGGACAAGCTGAGCACAGTGCTGAGGAGCCTCAGCAAAAAAAGACACATGTCTACTTGAGACCCATAAGTTCTGTGGGGACACTCTAGCCAGGAAAAGGTGGCCCTCAGCCCACCAGCACTGAGCCTGGGAGGCTGGACCTGCAAGAAGATGAACACCAACTCACAACAAATGGCTGGATAGGGGCAGAGGAGCTGAGCAACTTGCTAGACTCCAGTGGGATGTCTTTCCTGCCTATAAATAGTGAGAAAGAAAAAAAAAAAAAAAACAGATCAACAACACTGGGAAGAAGTCAGCTCAGTGGATCAGAATTAAGAAGATGATGAAATGCCTTTCTTTATGAAGCCACAATGAACCTGATTATCTAAACCAGGCAAAGAGCAAACAATAAAGGAAGAACAAAGGAAAAGAAAATGATGGACCAATTTACCTCATGAATGTATTTCAGGAATCCTCAAAAAAAAAAAAAAACTAGCAAACTAAATTCCACCATTCATAAAAGAAAAAATATAATCAAAACAAACTACAACTAACATCATACTTAATGGTGAAGTTTTCTTCTGTGAATGAGAACAGGGCAAGAATTTCTACTTTTACACTTTCTCCAGTTCAGTATTTTACTGGAAATCCTGGTCAGCATTAATATAGCAAAAGAAAATAAAAGAGGAGGAGACTGAAAAAGAAGAATCAGGCCAGTAGAATAAGCACTTGCCTAGCAAGTGCAAGGTCTTGAGTTCAATCCCCAGTAGCACAAAAAAAATTCTTAAATTGATTAGGGCTGGGGATATAGCTCAGTCCTGAGTTGGATCCTTGGTACTGAGAAAAAAAAAAAAAACCTGGAAAAGAAGAAGTAAAACTGTTTCCTTTGACAGATAACACAATTTTCCCAAAGAGCTTAGCAAGCTCATTGGATACACGATACACTCACACACACACACACACACACACACACACACACACACATCTTTGTTCTTTATACATCTGGCCTTCTATTTTTTCAGGTTCTTTGTCTGTAGATTCAGCCAAGCATGAAATTAATATACATGAAATAAAAACTGTGTCTGAACTAAGATTTTTGTTAACATGATCCCTAAGGAATATAATATAACAATTATTTATAGAGTTGTTACATTATAATAGGTATTATAAATAATATGGAGACAATTTAAAGTACACGGGAAGATGTATACAGACTTTAAAATAATGTATGCCATTTTTTAAAGGAACTTGAGTATAGATTTTGGTATCTGTGTGATTTACTGAGCGCTCTCTCTCTCTCTCTC
>PVKA01005201.1:0-92439 GCA_004027165.1 Ctenomys sociabilis | reverse complement strand
TATGTATATTTTAAATCAAGGAGACTCTATTATATAAGAGCTAGGACAGAGTAAGCTGGAAGATGGAGTGCAATCAGATCACTGATTCAGGGCAGGAGGAGGCCTAGGAGGGGCAGTTGCTTGGGGTAGTGTAAAGGAGGGCATTTCTTTCTTCTGGGATGGAGGTAATGGGAAAGATCTTCAGAAGGATGAGTGCCTTAAGATTGTGCATTTCAAGGTTAAGGACAAGAGGGAGGAAAGAAAAAGGGAGGGAGGAGCATGGGAAGGAGGAAGAGGGGAAGGACTTCTTGACTGGTTGCTGGTGAGGTGGAGCTGGTGGGAGGGAAAGCTGGAGGGACACCAGGCCAGGTCTGAAATGCTCCTGAGGGAACTCAGAAGGTAGAGTGTGCCCAGCGGCGGGTGGGAGCTCACGTTGCAGTGTCCCAGGCTTTGGGTAGCAGGATGAACGTCCCTCTTCCCCACTACTTGGCACCGCTGACATGTCCTTGATGCCCTTGGCCCTTTCTGAGGGAAGGCAGGCCATTGTGACATGAAATGGAGAGATGAAGGGGACTTGAGAGAGTATGGAGGCTCACTTCATTTTGTAAGTGAGGAAACAGAATCACAGAGGTGAAGTGACTTATTCAAGTAAATCTGAAGGCAGGGCTAAGCCTCAAGCCTCTAATTTGGAGCCTGGAGCTCATTTTGTTCCTTGAGAAGGATTATGAATAAATCCCACTGGTTATACATGCTCTTTAATTTCTCATTTTTGACCTTGGGAATCACACACCATTTTGTTCTAGTGTTTTTTTTTTACCCTCTCTGCAGCTGCAAGCAGGTATAAATGTATTCTGGGGTATGGAAAATAAGTACACATGAAGTTTTTCTAAAGTACAGCTGATATTTGGTTAGATGAAGATATTTGGGATTCGTAAAAAGGTAGGACTTAATATGGAATTCTTTGCAATTTCTTTTATGAACTTGGTAATTAAAAAACTTTGTGGAATTATTCACTTACATAGTTATTGATTCTAACTTTCATTTATAATGTATTTGAAGAATATCAGTCCCCAGCCATTATGATGGTATAATACTATGGGTTTCCCATATCTGCCCCATTGTCTAGTGAGAATTGAAACTCCTATTAGTACCCCCTTCATGCAGTGCATCACATTTGATATGGTAATTTTGAGTGCCTCTTTGGGACCTGCTGTCCAACTCCTTAACCTAGGCAAGAACTAAGAAGCAGATAATAAATAGTATGTTATTAGAAAACATGGATTTGGTGGGAGTGATTTAGTGTGGATCAGGGGACCCTTAATTAATTACCATTGTTTAAAATACATTTTCCTCCTTTGTATTCCAAGAATGAGAATAATTCAGCAATACAATTGATAAATAAAACATAAAAGGTCAGTTATGGTTGCCCTGGTAACTGTACTTCTCAGCAAGTATTTTGTTTGCTGTGAAATATGTCCTGGGTGATTTACTGGAAATCAGACTCTGAATGTCATGACTTTTTGTATTTAAATTTCTCAGGCATTCATTTAGGAATGACAATTTTGTAGGTTTTCTTTCTGGGCTGGGTTCTGAAACGGTATGTGTGATGGGGATCCTTGTGGTTTTCTCTTTTTTTTTGGAAGACAAACAGGAAACTGTGATTACAGTGAATCTCTTTGAGTTTATGAAGAATGTCCAAGTCTGAAGTGGGATTTAACCATGTAATGGCAGTTCTGTCCCAACAGGGCTGCAGAATGGTGGTCCCAGAAGATTACAGTGTGACTGAAAGGGTCCCATTAGCAGCAGGTTGTGGTGCTGCTGATACAGATGTGCCTTCTGTGCTGCCAGTCATATACATATATATGTATACCGTAGATTATATGCAGAGTACAATGCATATGGTTATGTCAAGTACACACTGCTTGTGATAATAAACAAATATTACTAGTTTATGTACTTACTATGCTATTTACTGTGATGTCAGAGTGTGCACCTTATAAAAATTTGTTATAAAACAGTATGCTGTGTTAATGCTGGCAGCAACTTAGAGTACCTTTATTTACTGCCATCCTTTCACTACATCTCTTCTCTCTTGGGCTTAATTTAATATCATGTCATTTTGTTCATTATGGCCTGAGGAGCTGTTCTGTGCACGCACACACGCATGCGTGTGTGCACGTGTGCATACAACCAGGCACACACATTATGTAGTACACAGCCTAGTCAGTGATTCTGAACCTTTTAGAGCCCACAGTGACAAGCATGCCATAGGTTTGCCACCACTGGCCTAGGTGTATAATGCTGTAAATAGAATCTCTGAAGTTCACACAGTGATGAATTAGTTAATGACAGCTGTTGTAGTTAGGGCTTGCAAGAGAATAGAATTAACACAGGACACATCATTTATAGGATTGTTTTATAATATTCATATAAGAAGGCAAATGCAGAAGATTATAAAAGATCTGTTCATGCACTAGAGACCCAAAAAATGAAGCTAAGGGCCTGGAATCCATAACACTGTCCTCCATGAGTCCAGCTGGAGATCTAGCGCCCCATGACAGTGCCTCATGCAAGTTGTATCAAGGATCTTTGTTGGGAAGACTTAAAGGCCAGTGGTAGAAGTTAAAAAGCCTGCCCCCCTGGCAGGGTAAAGGATCTGTGCTGTTAGGCGGAGAGATCTGCCCCGGAGCTAGGAAGTGAAGCTTAAGGTAAGGGCCAGGATTTCCCCCAAAGAGAATCAGCTACCATCCTCAGCGACAGTGAGGACCAAGACCTGAGCTCTGCTGTCGCTAGAATATCTGAGTTCACATCAGGAAAGCCAGTGTGGCAAGTTTATCCAGGAGAATCAATAGCACCATCTTCCCCTCCAGTTCTCCATTTATGCTGTTGGCAGCAGTCCTGTAGGGGGCCTTCCAGACGTGGACCATGCTGACTCAGCTGAATGTTGCGGGTTGACCATTAGTTAATCTAGCAGCTCAGTGTTTCTAGGAATATACCTCTGTCATTAAGTGACACATGGCCTTATTTGAATTTTTGTAATATGTGAGATTTTTAAAAACCGGAATATTTTTATATAAAATTTAAACAAACAATGTTTTCTAATAATTAGGAATGAAATAAAAATAAATGGAAAAAAATAATTAGGAATGTATTAATCCATACCTTTTATTTAATTTCTACACAATTACTCGAGTATAATGTATTATCAAAAAGGTATTAATGATAAAAATCAAAATAAGCAATTAGAGAAATCTTCTTGAAGACTCATGATGTTAACAATTAAAGTTAAGTGAATGATTAAAAATAATTCTAATTCCCTCTTTGATCCTAAACAAAATCATGTTAGCCTAGAGAAATAATTTTACATGTGTACACATAAAAACTTAGATACAATTCTTTCATTGTTTTTAGTAGCAAATAATGGGAAATAATCCAAATATCCATCAGTAGAGGACTGGTTAAATACATTAATGGAATTCTTTATAGCCATTAAAAAAAGATACAGACATACATCCTTTGGCAGAAAAGAGTTACAGGATGTATCGGTGAATAAAAAAAAAGCACACTGCAAAATATGGGACATCTCGATGATCCTAAATATGTTTAGTATAATTAATGTATAATGCCATTAATATTCATTTAAAATTTGAAGAATAAACAAAGCTTGTATCAGTGGTTATCTCTGGATAGTAGGATTATAAGAAGTTTTCCTTTCAAAATTATATTTGCATATTATTTGAAATTTTTTGAATGAATGAGTAGTTACGTTTGTAATTAGAGAAGAAGACATACAGAGTCTGCTACTTAAAGGTATTAAAAAAACAGTTGAAATAAGCGCTGCATATTAACACATTAGGCTTGTAAGGGCCTTTTGTTTACTGTATGTTTTTGTGTTGGTGCCTCAGAATTTAAAAAGATTTATTTATATAAATAAGAAAAGATTTATTTCTTTTGAACTATTACACTGATTTTGAACACCCTTTCCAGATGTCTGTCATGTATTTTGCTTTTTTCACATTTTAGTCATTTTCCAAGCATCTTTTTTCTTTGGAATATCTCTTTTTCCAAGCATCCTGTTTTACTTGCTACTGAATATCCTTTACTGGCCTTTGCATTTTGCTTAAGGCAAAATTGGTATCCTGAACATTGAAGATTTATTTTATTCTAAAATAATAAGGAAATTTCTTTTATTCTGAAATGATAACCTCTGCTTCTGAAGGGATGTTGGGATGGACCTGGGGATCCTCAGGACTTCATCTGGATACAGTATTCTAGATTCTAACTCTGGTTTCTCATTCTGTGTTTCTGCGTATCTGGACTCCACTATAGCAGCAGGCTGAAGAAGAGACTTCCCCTATGCAGCCAGTTTGTCTTTTGCAGAGGAGTCATCAATGCAAATAGGATTAGGAAGCAAATGCACATGGGCCAGACATTTTCTGGGGCTGAGCTCAGTTTGTTAGCATACAGAGTTGGAGCGGAAATCACTATTTCAGGCCCTTGCTGTGAGGTTTACTGTTTTGGTCCCTTGATGATATCTCAGGATAAAGATGCGTCATGGGGTAAACCTTAGGTCACAGTGCTGACATCGTAGATATGCAAATGGTGATCAAAATATATGGCCAATGTTTAGGTAGAGAAATTGTTTTTTTAAAAAATTATTGTTATAAATAGCAAAAGACTATTGATATTAATCCCCCCTGAAAGTACTTGTTTCAATTTCGTATTCTGTCATTCTTGCCACTTTCTGAAGTATTTCTTGGAAGTTCCCTTTTGTAGTTTTTTTTAAGGGCTATGCTTTTCTTTTTTTAAGAGCCCCCAAAGCAGTGAATGCTGCTGCCAAGTGCCATGCAACCAAAAGGTAGGCTCAGAAAATGTTATGATGTGTCCTTAGTCACTGTTCCCCAGATCTGGCACTGTGAGAGTTCTGGGTTTACCCTGAAATCAAAGTGATGATAAAAAAGTAAACATTTGAGGGACCAGCCAGATAGCTTAGTGGATTGAAGTGCCTGTTTAGGCAGACTCAGGGGCTGGAGGTTTGATCCTTAGCCTGTTATGCAGGCCCTGCCTTCCGGGGCTTGCCGAGAGGGAGATTTGAGACTGCGTGTGGTGGTGTGTGCATGTAATCCCAGCACTTGGGAGGCTGAAACAGGAGGATCAGTATGAGTCCAGTCTATGTAGTGAGACCCTGTAGACCCTGAAAGCCCTGCACTAAATTAAAAAAAAAAAAAAGTAAACATTTGAGTTGATACACAACTTTGAGGCTGCGCTGATAGTGCAGCTAAAGATACTGCCTCAAAAAGTGGCAGCATCTGAGGTGTGCTGAAGTGGAGGGGATGGTATTTTTAGGGGGATTAATGCCAGTGGGTCTTTTACTGTAAGAAATTAAAAAAAGGTTTTAAAGCTTTACTATATTTTTTGATCATACCTTTTATGTTACGAATCTACTGATTTAGTACAAATTGAAATAACATTCATGCATATATTTCCCCTTGCACCTTCTGGTTTGGTTTTATAAATCTGGCTAGGCAATTCTTTTTCTTGGAAATAACTGTTTGATCCTTGTACTAGGGAAGAGGATGGAAACAACTTTAAAAGAAGTTTTGGATAAGAGCTTACTGTAATCTAGAAAAAAATTAAGATAGTGTTTTTCAGTTTCTTTTGACATGACTCTTGCTTGATAAACGTGTACGATGTTTTATCTTCTATTGTGTTCAGTGAACCTTGATATTTTCTCTTTGGTGTGTTCTCACATTTTCTTTCCTTTTCTATTGGCCCAAACCTGTGTTCTTTGTCCCTTGAGTTCTACCTTATCCACTGTGGCTTGTTTACTATCATCTAGTTAACATAGTCTATTCTGTCCTGTCCATTTCTAGACTTTTTCACTAAAATGCTGAGTGAGAACTAAGTGATTTTAAGACCCATTATTTGACAGCTATTGATAGGAAAGATGGCAGCTAAGGTTAAATAATTAGCAGAGGTCTTGTATGTTACATTTATTTGTGTGTGGTTTGATTTTTCTGTGGAACTCAGTATATATACTATTAACTTTCATGGATGCTTTGTGCCCTATGACTTGTTTACTAGTATGGTCGATTGCCAAGACTTAAGCACCCGCATTATGAGATAAATGCAGATATATATAGTTGTTGATAATCTAAGTCATCTTTTTCTGGTGATGGGAGACTGTAGCAAGTAAAACCTTTTCTCATCGTATAAATATTGAATAATCTGAGGATCCAATACTGGTAATAAAGTTTGCATTTTTTCAGTGTGGAGCACACACTGCAGAATGTTTAATTCAAGGGTTGTTTTCTCTAACTGCCTCGCAGGCTCCTGCTGGTCGCTCCTGCTGCCATCTACTGACACACATGACCAGAGAAGGCAAACGTACTGTAATAGTGGACTAAGCCCCGCGGGTGAGGTGAATGTCACCTAAGCGCTGCTAAGGACCACAGGGAGTGGTCTTACGTTATCTGGCTGTGGCCTTTGTTTAGTCCTGATAAGTGTTGGCTTTGTTCAAAAATAATTTTATAATTGAATTTTAATCTTAGTTTTTAGATTATAAAGCTACAGGTTATATTTTTTAATGCTCTTGACAGTAAAGATAGTGTGTGTGTGTGTGTGTGTGTGTGTGTTGCATTGATTGTACAAACCAGCTCTATAACAGGACATATTTGATTTTTTTTTTTTTATATTTTAGGTAAGGGTCTGCAGGGTGTTGAGGGTCTCACTACTAGATTGGACTGTAGTGATCTGCTTGTTTACAGCCTCCCAAGAGCTGGGATTATAGGCCTGTGCTACCATACCGTCTTTTTATTTTATTTTATTCTTTTTGTATTTTAGGTAAGGGTCTGCAGGGAAACAGAACATATTTGATCTTTGAGAAGTACACCAGTTTGAATGTGAGTTGCATATTAAAATATTGAAACAGCAGTAATAGCATTATTAAATTTTTTTTAGGTTTTTTTTCTTAGTAATTTTTTGAGTTGCATATTAAAATATTGAAACAGCAGTAATAGCATTATTAAATTTTTTTTAGGTTTTTTTTTTTTTTCTTAGTAATTTTTTGAGAAAGGGTCTCTTGATGTAGTTCAGGCTGGCTTTAAATTCAGTATATATTAAGGCCAAGCTGGCTTTGCACTTCTGGAGATTATCTTGCCCCTGGCTCTTAGGTGCTTGGGCTATATTCCTGTGTCACCATGTACAGCTGGCTTCATGTATTTTAATGATGAACTTACAGGAATAGCATGAAAGATGGATAGTGTTAAAAGCATATACTTGCATGGGGGAAACTCAAAAGCATGGTTTATAGATGGAATCTACTCTGCAAAATAAATGGGACAAATACCTTTTAGTTGCTGTTAATAACAAATGTACTTTTTAAAAAAAAATTCAAATGCTTACATTGTCCAGGAAAATATAGCCGGTTTATTTATTTTTAAATAGAGTTATTAAAAAATTTGAGAAAGCGTCTGCCCTTAATATATAAAATAATACTTGTGTTGCTGCTTTATATCCCACGTTTATATTAAAAATTCACACAGAAATGTAAATGGAAAAACTGCCAATACCTGATTTTTGCCCCTTAATCATACACTTAGTTACCTTTGGACCTTATGGAGTTGGGGGCAGATACCTAACTACCAGTAACAGAAATTAATCATTTATAATGAAACTTTTAAAAAAAATTTCAGTAGATTTTTAAGCACATTATTCACATTTGTGATGTGCTAACTAGATGCCTTTGGCATATTTTGTGGTTGGTATGGATAGCACACAGGTTGGTTTTTCCAAAGAGGCCAATCAGATAGGTATCACTTACTTCCTGCAAGGCACATTAGCTGAGCTGTGACCTGTTTGAAGTCCTGGGCATTTTGTTTCATCAAATGATGAAAGGAACATTTGTGAATCAGAAGATCAGTGGACTTCTGACAATGTCTAATTTCGTGGTTGCCCACAGTACTGACCAGCCTGTAGTGATATCCTTCTGTAGAAGGCATTCTGGAGCCCAGCTTGTGCAAGATGCGGCTTTCCTGGTGCTCTGCCCCTGTTTACTCTGTAGGCCTGCAGCATGGGGTAAGCTGTGACAGGGACCTCCTCACTCTCCCCTCCTTCTGTCAGCAGGAGTCAGTGTGGGTGTTTGAGGGTGGCTTCTGTGGAGACATTTAATATTAAACATTTTGCTGAGTGCTTGCCACGAGCAAATTCTATTCATCATCTTACTGAGTTCCCACTATTTTGTGAGAATGAAATGTCCCCCTGCCCCGAGCACATTTTGTGTAATAGTTTTCTTTTGTAATTGATATTTTAAAGAATTTGTTCTTAAATTTACATAAACAGAAATTTACCTTTTTGGGAGGAATAGGTTTTGTGCATTTTGGGACAGGTACAGAATGGAGACGACTCAGGGTGGCATGCCTGCATCAGCATGCAGTATCCGTCCTTGTCCAGATCCCCTCCTGCTGGCCCTGCAATCCGGAACCACTGATCTGCTTGCCACTTATAGTTGTGATTATTTTTAATAATGGCCACAATTTTTGAATCTAGCTTTTTTTACTTACCGTATCATAAGCTAACTTAAGTCAGTAGTTTATTCTTTTTTGCTACGGAATAGAATCCCCTTGTATGGATGTACCAGTTTACCACTCATCCAGTGGGAGAGAGCTTGATGTGGCTGTGCATGTATGTGCATAGGGTTTTGTGAGCATCTCATTTCTCTTGGTTACATGCCTAGGAGTCAATTGCTAGGTCCTACACTTTAAGTTTTTAAGAAATGGCCACACTTTACTGGAGCGGCTGTACCACTTTGCATTCCATTTTGGAATTCAGGTCCAGTTGTTCTGTCTGCATGTTTGTAAGCACTTATATTGCTGGGGTGTGGGTTTAATTTTAGCTACTCTAGTAGATATATAGTAGTGTATCACTATGGTTTTGAATGATATTTTTTAATGCTTGTTGCTGGTAAGCATCATGTGCTTATTTGCCATCTGAATGTTTGGTGAACACTCTGTTCAAATATTTTGTCCATTTAAAAACATTTGTATTATTTAGGGCCAGCCAAATAGCTCAGGACTGAAGCCACTTATAGTTGTGCCTGCTTAGGCAGAGAGTAGCAGCTGGTTTTGATCCTTGAGGTGCCATGCCAGCCCTGCCCCCAAGGCGCACTGAGACAGCAATTAAGGCATGCACCGCTGGGTATGGTGGTTGCATGCCTGTAATCCCAGTGTTTAAGAGGCTGTAAATAGGAAGATCACTCTGAGTCAAATCTATGCAATGAGACCCTGTAGACCCTATCCTAAATACAAAAAAAGAAATTGTATAATTTATTTACACCAGAATATTAAAAGTACTGTACATATAAGCCTTTTGTCAAATGTATGATTTACATACATTTTTTCACAGTCTGTAATTTGTTTTTTCATTTTTACAAGGTATTTTTCTCTAAACAAAAAAAAATTTTTTTTTTTGGTAATCAAACTCAGGACCTTGCACTTGCCAGACAGGTGCTTATGCCACTGTGCTATCTATCTCCTCAGCCCCAAGTTTTCAATTTTCATGAAATCCAGTTTATCAGTTTTACATTTCATGGATGTTTTTTTTTCCCCCACAAGATAACTAAGAACTTCTTGGGTAGCTCAAGATCATAAACATTTTGTCCTATTTTCTTCCAAGAGTTTTTTTTTTTTTTTTTGGTGGAAATGGGGATTGAACTTAGGCCCTTGCGCTTGCCAGGGAAGCACTTATTCCACTGAGCCATCCCCCTCTGGCCCCTATTCCAGGAGTTTTATAGTTCTATGTTTTGCTTTTAGGTCCCTGATTCATTGAGTTAACTTTTTTTATGCAAGGTACATAAAATGTTGAAGCCTACCTTTCTTTACATATGAGTCCTTGTTTCAGAAACATTTGTTGAAAAGATCCTACCCATCAATTGACTTTGAGCCTTTGTGAAAACTCAACATTTGCATGGTTCTGCTTTTTATATTTTTCTGTTTAGTAAATGTATCTTCCCTTTTGACAACTGAGGCAGCAACTTTTTATACTTGAGATCACTATTCAGGAGCCCAATCTCAGGGAAATTCAGTGCTTTGCTTGAGGTAATTCAGCTAACAAGCTATTGAACAGGTACTTGGGTTAGCCCTGATAGCTATGCCATCCTAAGAAGTTACGCTGATATTTTGCTCCTGGTTGAAATGTTTGGGTCTAAGGAGATACATGATCATTTATGTTTCTGTAAGTGTGAGAAATAGATCTTTCTGAATTAAGTGGTATGTGAAATGAATGTGTTTTCCCCCTCTACTTCTGGGTTGTTAATTCCCAGATGTAATCAGCTTTTAATATATATATATTTTTAATTTGTGGAACTAAGGATTGAGCTCAGGCCCTTGTGCTTGCCAGGAAAGCTCTTATTTCACTGAGCTGTCTTTCCAGCTCAGTTTTTAATATTTTTAAGTAGATATATTCTTTTGAAAAATTCAGGGCCAGGGAGATAGCTCAGTGGTCTATGCATCTGTGTGGTAAGCATAAGGACTTTGTAAATAAGCTGTATCATCCTAATCCTGATTCGATCCCCAGTACCGTATGCTGTGCTGGCTCAGAACCTCTGCTGTGCTGTGCTGTGCCAGCCACTGAAATCAGGCATGGTGGTGCAGCCTGTGGTCCCAGCACTGGAGAAGCTGAGACAAGCTGATTGTTACAAGTCTGAGCTACATAGTGAGATCCTGTACCAAACAAACAAGACATATGTTGCTTTTCTTTATTTTAAAGAGAGCAGGAAAAATGCTTGTTCCTTATATGGCAAGGAAAGGATGCTTAGGATTCATGAATGTGAGAACACAGATGGGCTAAGAGTGTCTTGCATCTAGAGAGCTTATGTGAGGTTCTTGATCAGAGGTGAGAGTGACACTAATGTGGCAGTGAATAATAAAGTAATATTTCAATATTGGCAAGCTGGGAAATTTTGAAAAATGCCATCATTCATTAACAGTGGAAGCCCCTATGTACTGATCTGTCAGTGAGTAGGTATTTGTGTGCATACACACACTGGGTTCCTCTGTACGCCTTTGGAGAAGCATCTCTACTAATGTCAGTACTTGCTCTTACAAGTGCTTTTCATTCTTAGAATCCCTTTACTCACATAGTCAGCCTTGCACAAAAGGCAAATGACTCCTGAACCTGTATCTGTGTTTTCATTCTACCTCTGTATTGACACAGCACTGAGGATGATTTTTTCTTTTCTTATTTTTTGGCAGGACGAGGGATTGAACTCAGGGCCTTGTGCTTGCCAGGCAAGCACTTATTCTACTGAGCTATCTTCCTGGCCCCTCTTTTTTAAAATTTTTTTCCTGATACTGGAAACTTACACATAAAACTGATCTTTATTTCTCTTCATCGTTACAAATAAGCATTCCCTCCCTTCCTTTTGTTTTCTACAGGACAGTGTTCTTTGGGACCTCAGAATTAGTTTTGCTGTCTCTCTTTCCTGTCATGGTATATTCAAATGCATAAGCAATTTCTGTAGATCACTAGCTCCTGTACCTGACCCCCTTGCATGCCAGATCAGCTTTGGCATGTTTTCTGACCATTGTTCTTGCTACTCTTTCCACCCAGAGTGTTTCTCTTCTCCTCTACCATCTCTACAGATTGAAAACTAGAGCATCAGCTGCTACCCATCTTTGAGGACCCGCCTCCCCCAGCCCCCGGTTGAATGCAGTGAGTGTGCTCTCTCCCTGAGCCCCTGAAACAGCCAGGATGTGTGGTGTCCAAGGCCAGCATATCTTCATCCCCTGATAAATTGTTAGAAATGGCTTAGCCCAGACCTGCTGCATCAGACACTGGGGTAGACCTTAGAAATCCATGCTTGGCGAGTTGCTCAGGTCATTGCATGTGTGCTGATGTATGAGAATGAGAACCTTGTGGCATCCCTCATATTCAGTCCCAAATGCTGATTGGTCTTGTTTTTATTTTGTACATTACTTCCATCTTCTGGAATCTGTCAATTTTTAATTTTGAATGCCTATTTCTTTCAGTCATTTCAAATTCTTCAGTTTAATATCAGCCTCTAAATTTGCTTCCTTAAAAAAGTCTCAACTTTTTCTCTGAGCAACAAATGCTTGCATTGTGTTCCTTTCTCCTTCCTGATGTGTTGCTCTGTAAGGGCTTTGGTTGACTGCTGTAAGTTCTGTCTTTGAGAGGTAGGGCAGGGTAATGCGTCCTCCAGACTGACTTGGGAGATATATTTGCTGCAGTTTTTTGATGCGTCAACCTAATTGGTAGATAGGGCGAAACTGTTTTTAAATGTCAAAACAGTACATATATTGATAAACAGAATGAAAATGTTCGTGAATATTGAAGGGCAGAAATGTCTGGGCTCACTCAATCTCTGATTGTGTCTAGGATCTCCCAGGGTATTCATTTATGCCCCCTTCTCTGATGTCAAGAAGATGTCCTTGTTAAAAAGTCTGGGGTCATGCCCCTGATCACATGAGAAAGGGAGCTGTAGGCTGTGGGGCCACCTTTTGATTTCTGGGTCCTTCCCCTTTTACAGTGATCAATTCCCATTGGTTGGCCTCAGTTCCTTCATCTGAATAGTTAGAATAGTGACTTTCATATGATTGTTGTAAGGATTAAGGGAGATTTGGCAAATAATGTCCTTGTATAATCCCTTTCCTATATGAGGTGTTCTATAAATGGTGCTTTTTCTTAGTAACTCCACTACAACTGCACATTAAAAAAAAATCATGCCTCAGGAACAATGGTGCTCACTACATAGTAGGCTTAGTAAATGTCAGCTGACATTGGTGGTATTTCCTCATACCTCTGTTCTGTGCAGACATCCTAATTTGTACAGGGCTTCACGTTTTAGTGCTTTATTTATAAGTGTTAATGAACAGTAAGAAACACTGCCTTCTGACAAATGAATTGCATTTCTTAAGGTTGATTCATTCAACTTTAGTTGAATGGATTAGAGTTTACTTTCTAATGGTATCTGAAATAATTTTTACTCATTTATTTTTTTGAGGGGTGGACATTGTTACTAGAATAAATCAAGCTGGCCAAGTAGGCTCTTTAAGGCAGTAAACCTCCCAAGAATATTGTTTCATTTTAATGGATAGTTTAATCAGTGTTTTTGAAGATAGTACTTGCTTCTTTATGTATAGTTTTTATTATTTCCTAATGTAAGTAATGAAACTGTCCAGTGACCCACCATGAAGGAGAGAAGATGACACGAAAATCATAGTAGCAACTAACATTGTCTGGTACACTGTAGTTAACAAAATACATCAATTTGCATCATACATTTCATGATATCATGTGGGGTAGGTATCTGTTTTTATTTTGCTGATTTGAAAAGCATTGCTGGGAGATTATTAACTGTCCAAGGTCACACAGTTAGAAGTGTGAGATAATGGCCCCCATGGTTGGAAGTTGAGGGTGATATAGTCAGATAAAAGTTGTGCTTTCTCAAGGGCTTTTCTCTAGAGACAGCTTAGACTTTAATGTCATCCAGCTGCACTGCCTGCTCCAGGTGACGTATGTGACACAGGAGAGAGTGTACCTGGCCTCCGGTTTTGGTTCTGCACCTTCCTCCGGGTGTGATGTGAGGCAGTCCTTTCATCTCTGTGAGCCTCAGCCTCCTCATTTATACCCGAGGAGGTAACAGCATCCACCTCAGAAATGTTGTAATAAAACGAGTTAATTTATGTAAAATTCTAAAGACAGTGCCTGGCATACAGTGAGCCCAATATCAGCATTAGCTATTATTATGGTTACAGAGGAGTAGATGAAGTGCTTTCCATGAAAGCCAAGTGATTGTACTTAACCGTAATTATAATTATAGAAGATATCAGAGCTTCCATAAGAGTTTATTCTGACAGAGCCATGTAATTCTTCAGTGGGTCTCTAATAGGTTAGAATGTATAGTTTGCATTTTAAGAGTCACACCCTAGTGTGGGTTTTCCTGTAGAGTTACTTACAAGTTCATTTAGTAACCCTGGGATGAATGAAAATTTGGAGAATTTGTATAATTTGCATCAAAAACCTCAAAAATTCGTATCAGAATATAATACACCTGATCCACCCTCTGTACCTTCAGACCCTTTATTTTCTAAAAACAGCACAAGTACACTACCTACACATGCATATACCCTTGGAATAGAAGGTACCATAGCCATATCCAACAACTAAACTTTTTAATTACTTTCCTTAGAAATTGTGTTTTCTTGTACGATTTTTCACAAGTGAAACAAATATTCTATTCATGAAGTTTTGCCTATTCTTTTCTTGTGGATTTGGCAAATCACCTGTTCTAGGAAAGCCTTTATTACTGTAAAGAAAGCTCCAAATCCAGCTGCCTTCAAGCTTTTCCTTTTGTGTTGCTTTTGCTTCATCTCACATAATGTGGTGCCGAGAATACAAGACTGACATGACAGTACTTAGTCTTTCTTCTTTGTAATTTTCTATGTGACGTGAATTTTTTTCAGTGAACATGTAATTGTTTGACAGAATGTGGGAAAACGATTAAATTTTCATAAATATTAGAAGTAGGGGATTAAAATTTATAAAATTACAAGTTATCCTTTAAGTTTTGTATATACCATTTACAGAATGCTTTTCATTAATTAAGCTTCTTTATGCAGCCCACAGACAGTGTAGTACTCTGTTATGAAATTAATTATAGAAAATATATTCACATTAATTTATTGATGGCTATAATCAGGATGAAAAACTTTTCTTAATAATTACTGCTAGGAAGAGAAGTGTAAACTGAAATTTATGATTGCTCCCTCAAGAATGTGTGGATGTGACTAGGTTTAAGATTTTGAAAATGTTTTAAGGTTCTTTGATTTTTGTTTCTTTTTCTTTTGTTTGGACATTCTCACATTTTTTTCTTTGTGTGGCTGTAAAGAAAAAGCTGTAGTGTGCATACAAACCCTTCTAGTTTTGAAAGGATGAGATTAGTTTAAATTTCTTTTGTTCTTTAAAAAAATTTTAAAATTATACTGGTCTTGGTCCAAATGCCCCATAGGGTTCCTCTCTCTCCCCTGCTCAACTCAGCCTTGGAGGAGAGCATCATGAAAAGCCATTCATTTTTGAGTGGGTTTATTTCTTTTTTGGTTTACTATGTCCAGCATATCTCAAAATGGAAATGTTCTAGAAGGCAACCTGCTTTGGAGTTGGGTGGTCCTGTGAGCATTTGGCAAACCTTGTGAAGCTATTTTGGGTACCTGTTGTACTTTCCTGGTATTTTGTTCCCCATTTGCAAATCATGGCTTTTCTAAGCAAAGAGAGACTGTGCACCCTCACGCCTATCTTCCTTCCATCAAATTGGGTTTATGTGTTCCAGCTTTTCTGCTCTGTGATTGGCAGCATTTGTGTTAGGTATACCCATTCTGAAGTGTCCCCTGTTGTTTAGAAGGTCGAAGTAGTCATCAGTGACTAAAGCCTAATTTAGATTCTTAAATCGAAATCGTTGTTGAAGAATATTGCTCTACCACTACAGATGTCTTTTGCATATCATGAGTGCGTTCATCAGAGAACAAGCTCTCACCTGGTCTCTCATAATACAAAAGCATTTTTTTAATCCCTCTTAACAGGTACTGTCGCAGTTTATTTATAACCAATGCATTAAAGTGAAAAATACTGAAAGGGTCTTAAGTGCAAGGTGGCTATTGAAATACTGCCACGTTTAAATTATAGAATTTTGTCAGACAGATTTGTGGAAAGGACAAGTCACTGTTGGCTGGTAAGTGATATACACACAGGTTTCCTGTAAGTTTGGGAGGTGCTCTCAGCAGTGTGTGGAAGTAGGTTGTGCATAATATGAGTCTTGCAATTGAATTGATTGCTCCCTTGCATATTCATAGTCATACTCATATTTGGTCAGCTCTCATGCTCTTTGACACTTCTGCTATTTATGAAGCATGACATGTACTAGAACTCTTTGGCCTTCTAGACTTACTGCTGTACAGAGACTGGAGAGTCTCACTGAAAGGATTGCCATGTTTCACTTAACACTTTTCTTTCTCGCCCAGGTTCGATTTCACAAATAGGAAAGCTAAAGGCATATTTTATTATTGGTACAGACATGTTGATCAGAAGACACATTCCACATACTAAAATTTTGTCAGTTGATATTTCCATTGCATTTCCCTCCTTTGGCAAAGTTGTTGGGTTGTTGTATTAATGGATGTTTATGTTGTCCTGTAACAGCTGGCGTTGCTCATTTGTTTTTACAGGGCAGTTTATGGTAAATGAATGGCATGCTGAATATTTTACTGAGATTTCAGATTATCTAAAGAATATTTTCTGGTTTACTAATTGTAGATAATGCTGAGTACATTGATGTTGACATGAGCAAATGGATTTAAAATGATTTGGACTGAGTTTCATTAAAAGATGCTTTAATCACAGTCAGTAGAAAATGTCAAACTAGTACTGCCCTTATTGGCTGTGGTGGACCATGAGCCTTTGCAGATCTAGGGTGCTCCCAATCTGTGCTGTTTTGACTTTGGGATGCTATGGGGTAGAGTAAAAGATGGAAGCTGTTTCATAGCTTTTTGTCTCTTCATGTGTTTGCCAATGAGTAAATAACATGCATTATTATTTGTATGGATAAATGAGTATTCTCTGAAAATAATAGCACATTGTATTGCTGGGTCCCATAATTAATCCATTATGGATCAGATACATGGAAATCATATCTCTCATGCACTTTAGACTGTGAGACAGTAAATGTGTAATAATGACTTCAGCGAAAGTCTGTTCTAGAATTAAAGCTAATGTTTTCATCAAAACATCAAGGAAAATCTAGCCAAATGCGCTTTAAATTCCCATAGTAAAGGTTCAACAGGGGCTTTACTTTTTTTTTTTTTTTTTTTTTTTTTGAGATTTTTTTGGAAGATTACAGTCTGTTTGATCAAATTTGCCCAATCAGTAACAAGTATAGGAGGTAAACAGTGAAGAAGGCAGATTCCGGGCTAAGACTTTGTAGTATTCAAATCTCCTTTTCCCCCATACTGTGTGACTTTAAACAAGGAACTTGACCTGTCTGAAGCCTAGGTTTTGTTTTTTCTTTTTAATCTATAAAACAGTGATACTAATATCTGTTACCTTATGAGGATGTGGGAACATCTGTATATACAATGCTTAGTGTATGGCTCTTGGTAAGGATGTCATGAGTGTTAGCTATTACAACCTGTATGAATTCCTTTTTCTCCTTCAGGCACCTATAGAAAGGCTGTGTGCTTTACATATTAGTACATTAACCACAGATACCATTTCTGCTGTTTTGAAAGTGGTATAAAAACCTCTCATGTTCCTCAAAACATAGCTACCTAGAATCATTAAAAAGTGTGTGATCTTGGATCTGAGACCACCTGAAATTCTTGCTGTAGGATTTTGGGGAGCTTTGCTGTAGTAATCTTACTTTTCTCTTTGCTATCAACAAATCATTTTCCTGCAAGCCATACTTTGGTATGCTGAAGTAGAGGGCTTCCCAAGCTGGTAATTATTTCAGTAAAAATAATCCGATGCAGGCGTTTATATAATGCTAATGAACTCTAGCTACTTGGCAAGCAACCTGTTCTTTCTGGGTTCCTCATTAGCATCTCATTTGCCAAGATGCCTTGATAAGCAATTGTTGGGTTTGTGTATCTTGTAAATAACATTTGTGTGGGTCAGCCTGACTGTAACATTCTGAGCTAGGGACTCAGTAGATAGCAGTACCTTCTGGAAGGCATTTGAACACATGGTGCCAGATCAGGAGATCAATGAAGTGTGGTGATGGTGACGTAGAGTGTTCCCACCTACCCATACAACATCCTTGAGTGACCGTATTCTGGCTTCAAAGCTTCTGGCTGCATCACATGTGAATGTGGCTGGTGTGTTTGATCAGAACTATTCTGTTCATCTATTCAGTCAGGGTTCTGCAAGACAGCCGAGCATTGAATTTGTTTGTTGTTTTCCCTTAATGCTGCAGTGTGCTTTGAAGGGAGGAGAGGGAGAAACAAAAAACTTCCCACTTGAATGACCCTATTAGTTTTTCCCTGTTTCCTATAAACCATGCTGGAAATGTAACAATCAGGGGTGGCTTGAGTGTGGGACACAGGCTCTGTTGACAAATGTAAAAAATGGCACACCAGACTGTAGATGTGGTTTGTGGGTTAGTATGAACTTCCTTCATCAGTGGAGAAATGGGGCTTAAGTCAGGCTTAGAAAATGAGAAAAATGCTTAAGGGACATGAATAATGTCTCCAATGTGCACTACGCTACATAAACCCATTATGCGCTTTAATTTAATGTTCTCCATAAAGATTCAGGACCTGTCAGTAGAAAGAAAGAAACAAGCAATCCATCTTCAGCGAATTGTGAATAGATTTCTATATTTTTAAAAATATACATTCACCTAAAACATACTTCTTCCTTTATTCAATTTTTCTCTGCCTCTGGTCCATTCCCTAGCTTATACTCTCACTACCTAGGCTATTTGTGAATTGTTTTGTTCACTGAAATAAGACTAATGTGTTTAATGTTTAACATTGCTAATTGATTCGATGTAAAGGAAGAGGGAATAGATTCAGATTGCCTGAGTCCCTGGCAGCAGACTTGAGCAAACAAGACTGCGGAAAGTCTGAACTGAAGATGACTCGTCTGGGAGGCTTATCTGCCTGTAGGTAATAGAGCGGTTTGTGCAAGTAGTGATCCAGCCAACCTGGGCAAGGGGGTGGAACTTGCACCCGGGGGTTGGAAAACTGAGCATCTACTGCTATAGAAAATTTGGCTTTATACTTTTCTCTCTGCAAAGCTTTTTAGCATCACAAGGGTAGATTGAGAGATGACCAGACAGATGTGATATTTCAGCGGTCTTCTCTCTTATCTCCTTTGCTTGTTGGAAGTGTTAACACACTTACCCATACTTCACTAAAGCAAGGTGAAATTTGCCCAAGATTTTAATTGATGAGAGAGGAAGTAGAAACCCCAGTGGGTCAGTGAGAATTTTTCCATTATGAAAACATAACCTTTTATAGAGTACCCACTGGCAGTGAAATGTCAGATACCTAGATTTTTACAAAAGAAAACACGACTGTGTTGTTACCTATAATGTGGTTCTAAGGCAAGAATGTATGTATATACCTTATTCTCTTTTCAAGATTTTTTCTTTCCTAGTATGTGCAAGTGAAAGATAATTCTGATCCTGACATCATTTTTGTTTTTTCTTTGAGTAACTAGTAAACTAGAAGAGGCTAATGCCATGTTAAGAAATAAACTAGGAAATATAAATACTATATGTTTCAGCAAATATTGACATTATCTATCATTACCTGTTTTTTTATGTTTTGCTTCTGTTTTTTTTTTTTTCTGGAGAGGAGGTTTTTGTAAACTGAAGGAGTTAGAATTGTTTTAAGGTCATGTCAAAGGTATGTAGGTGCTGAAAAAATAAGTTTGATGAAGCAGAGAATTACCAACTGGCATCCATTGGGAATTCTTGGGTGGGGCTTCAGGTTAGTCTGTATGTTCTGGAAATCAGATGCAGCATTGCAGCATTTTTCTCAGAGGATTTATGTCCTTTCTCCCCCACCCCTACCATCATTGAAGATAGAGCTCAGGGCCTTTATATCCCTAGCTCTTTATTATTTTGATTCAGGGTGTTGCTTAGTTGCTTAGGTGGGGCTTGATCTTTGGATCCTTCTACCTCAGCATCCCAAAATGGAAAAATCCACGTTTTAATCAGTTCTTTAAAGGGATAAGGAATCCATTCTGAAGTAAAGCTATCTCAAGTATCACCCCATTCCTTCCTTATCGCCTTACCCTTCCCAGTGCATACCTATATCCACTCTTCTTCCTCAGTCCTCCTCCCTTTTTATCCTGTGTGCTGCTGTCTTTCTTATAGGTGCTAGTCATATTGACTGCTCCAGGACCTGGAAGGACCTTCCTTGTTTCAAAGTCAGAGAAACAAGATGCCTGGGCTCTGCTGGGAACTAGACCATTAAATCTTGTGACTAACCCCTTACCTTGTTGATACTTGGATACTTTTCAACATAATGATGGTTTGCTAACTTCCCCTTCCTTCCTCCCTCTCTCCTCCACATCAAAAATAAATTACTTGTAGAATATTTAATAGGTTCATGGGGCTCTGCTCTGGTGTTAGCTGTTTTAATTCCGTATGAGATGAGATGCAGCATTTGTCAGCAGAGGTGGCTGATGATGTCGGTACACCTTGCTGAGCACAGGTCACGGTGGCCTGCAAACCTAAATTGGGTGATTCAGAAGAGGGAGCATCACGCTGTTGAGTGGGAGAAGTAGCAGATAACCCTGGTGCTCACAGTTAGCTGATGGATGTTATGCAGATGATACACAAGGCTTAACTGTGGCCTTGTCCTGGGATGCTTTTTGGCCATTCATCTGTCCAGCTGAAACAATTGGCCTTGTAAGACTGGTCTCACGAAATGATACTTTTGAAGGTCAGCAAGCATCAGTGGCCCTCAGTGCAACATTATCTTTGCTGGCACTGTTAACTCCTGTTTCCTTTTACAAATTCCTTCACTTGTTCTGCAGCACGGCCTGTTCCTTTCTGGATAGCTTTATTTGGTGACACTTGGACGGGCTGTTTTTTTCTTGTCCTACCAATAAATGTTTTCTGATGTTTTTGTCCTTGGGCATTTTTTTCTCCAGAGGCCCTCTTTGGTCTTCTAGATAGCATTCCTTCCTCCAGTGGCAGTGTTGCTTGCTTTCTGCTTGGCTTATAAAAAAAAAAAATCCTAATTACCTGGTATTCTTGTTGTTTCTTAGATCCCTTACCCCCTTTTATCCCGGTTTTAAGCAGAATTTTGTTCCATTTGTCTCTCCATTCCAGTTGCCAAACAGATACATAAATACATCAAAAAGTCAAAGTTTCAAATCAGAAAGATGGCCACGACAGCCACCTCTTGAAAACAAGCCTCTAAGCGAACCACTTCAACTACGTTCATTTCTTTTTTCATGGTATAGCTCCCCATCTGTCCTTAGGCAGCTTCCAGGTCTGAGTCTCTGCAGACATCTCTCTTCTTGCTAGGCTTCATATACAAGTGGTGGCCAAGTTCTTTTGACCTTTCAAATGACACATTTTCCCACGTCTGGACTTCTTTGCCTTGCCTCGCTCAGGGTCACCTAGCTCTTCCCTTGTGGCATTGTCCATAACATCTTCCATCTGTCCATGCAGACAGCTTTACCTTCCTTAAGCATTCTTCTGATCACAGCTTCACTCCCAAGTCTCAGCATTTTACAGCCATTTTCTGGCCTGCGAGACTCTTCATGTTCTCACTTATGTGCATTTGTTGCCCCCTCTTGCAGTCATCCATTGTTCATAGTTTCACACTCATAGGAATTTTTTTAGCACTTATTTTCTCCCATATCTGTGCTTTGAGATGTTTACCCGTTACATTTCCATGTGAAGATGAAGTTTTTGCTGAACATTTTTGTTTTAACAGAACTACTAATCTGTTTGTAAGATTTATGGTAATCACTTTTGTGTAGTGCTACTTGGTTCTATTTTATCACTCTACTACATAGTAAATACTGACGGGAGCAGTGTATCTATCTCTACCTATCTTTATCTATATGCACGTGTGTAGGTATATATGTATTTTTTTGTCATTTTGTGTGCCCTCCCACAGTACTGTGTACATGTGAGAAGCCCAGTAAATATTTATTGAATGAATTAATGTGTGTCTATCCTGAAATTCTTCTTAGGTTATCAGGGTAACCTACAGTTGCTGAAGATCTCTTGCTTCTAAAGATCTTTCGTCTAATTGTTTTGAAGCTACTCTGTTTAGCCATGCAAATTACCAGGGGTTCATAGACCCACAACCTGAAGTAAATTAATTTGTACTTGAGGGAAACCAGGCTGTGGCTGTATAAGGATTTTAGTATAAACAAAATGAGAAATATAGAGCTGGTGACCAATTATCTGTATAAGTGATGCGTCCCCTCTGATAATGTAGCTGAGAACCATGGCAGATCATGAAAACAGCAGAGACAGGAGAATAAGAGACAGGAGTGAAGGAAAATTTGGCAGTATAATAAATAACTTCACCACTGTGGTGGCTTTCACTATGATTTCTGCTTTCATTATTTATTGCCACTTTTTGGAAATTGTGGTGACGGTGTATTTAGAGGTCAGCCGGCAGCGAAAGGTTAATGCATGGCTTTTAAACCCTCAGATCTATTCTTAGGGCAGTGAGTTACTTATGGGAGAGGTTTTTGTCAAATCAGTAGGACTCTGTGTAGTTGAGTTGTATTGTTTCAGGCTATTTGTAAATATTGCGTTGTGTGACACATTCCAGCACCTGGATGGCCTGGCCTTTGGGAACAATCTTAAGAGCTGTTTACAGTTATGGCAAACCAATACCCATGGCCAAAGGGAAAAGGTTTGTGTTGAGAGTCAACTGAAATGAAAAGGGTCAGTGTGTGGCTTGCTTAACTCTTGGGCAGCCAGCGTGGCTGCACTGCAGCATTTGCTGCCAAGTAGCAAGGCCCAGAAGTTCAAGGAAGCTGAAACACGAGGCTGCAGAGGAACCTTCTCTAGAAACAGAATCTTCTTTGTTAACCTGCCTGCTGACTGCAGAGAGAGGAGGTGCTGGCGCTGAGGTCTGATACACAGGTGCCAAGGCACCTGACATCTGCGGCTCTACAATTTAAATCTTGTTGGTGGGAAATCAATAGAGGGTTTAATAGAAGGCTAAACAAATTATATATAAACACACAGAAATAGTTTGGCTTCAGTATGGAAAGGCCAGAAAGTCTGAGCATAATGGTGAAGTCCTAGGAGGTAATTTATTTTTTAAATTTATTGAGCCCAGTGAAGCATAAGTGTGAGGATAAGAGAAACCATATGCACATGTGGTCCAGAATGAAATTCTTCAGATTTCTGAGATGGTTACAACTAGTGCCAAGCCCTTTGGATTAGCTTACGTGTGCATCTTTCCAGTTTAGTCCTTTCTGCTTCACCTGCTGGTGGACTGAGGGCTGGCCAATGCTTTCGATAGGCACCATCTCCTCCTGAGAGGAATCTGAGACTCTTCATCCTTGCTCTGAGTCTGCTCTTTCTCTCTGTCTCTCAAGAAAGGTAGTGTGGGAGGAGATCTCTTTTTCTTCTTTGGGGGAGAAAGGCAGCTCTGAATATTTTATGTTTAAAAGATACAAAGTTCTGTCAGGCGCATAAACAATTTTGGAGGGGTCTTACAGTTCATTGTGAAAGATGGGACTCTTTTTTTTGTTTTAGATCAGGGAGTAACTGTTACACTGATTAGAGTAATCTGTAGTAAGATCTAGCCAGAGGAAAAATCTACAGGAATCAGGCTGGAGACAGACCACTGACTAGAATACAGAAGTGCATTGTACAGCAATAACACTTTTCCATTCATTATTGCAGTTATAATTATCGAACCCAACATATTTAATTGGCACAGTGTACTCTTCTCTACTGAATAGATAGCATTGTTCCTGTTTAAAAAACCCTTATGCATGGTGAATCCATGCACGTGTTGCTCTTTGGCTCTCGAGAGGTTTCTTTGTTTACATGATGAGTGATTAACTGAATTGTGCAGCCTTGCAGTACGTCATATGCAAAGATGAAGTGAAAACTCTGCTCAAACTTTGAAGGGCTTTGGTTAATTAAAAAAAATCCCTCTTTGTGAAAATGTGCGTCTTAATGTAGAAATATGTGAATGAAACTATCAGTTCAGTTTGTTATCTAGGCCAGTTTTTTATCTGAGTCCAGAGGAAATGTTACAGGAAATGTTATTGGTATTTGTATTAGAATTTGGACCTCAGAAGTGATAATCCTGGAGAATTTTTGAGTTTCTGAACCCTTCGAAACGAGAGCATTGCTAAATGTTGGTGGGTGTGTGGGGGAAAGGGGCTTCACATAGGAGTTCTAGTGAATCTCGGAAAGTTTTTCCTAGCTTACAAGATGAAGTGCATTCATAGAACAGCGACAGAACATAGTGTAATAACAGTAATAATTACAACTCACATTTATGAGGGCCTATGCCTCCCATGCTCTGTGTTAAGTAAGCATTTTGCATTCATTGTCTCATTTAAGTCTCACAACTGTTCCAGTGTTTACTATTATGCCTGTTTTACTGATAAGGAATTGAAGCCCTGGATAGACTGCTCCATTTCTTCTGCGATGACACATAGCAAGCGCAGTGGGGAGGTAGTCCTAGTTGCTTTTTACCTGGTTTTGCTGTTCGCTGTAGAACATGGTGGGGAGGTATAGCACATTGTTACAAAGCTTTCATAGGTTTAGTGCTGCTGTTCCTCATTACATAAATGCATTTATACTTCTGAAATTAATCAGGGCTTAGTGGGGGCAGAGAATATCTCAAGAGAGAGACTTCAGCATCCTCTAGAACATCGGCTTCTGGCCTCCACAGCTGAAGATGACAAGAGGAGAGAGGAGCATACCTATAAATACGTTCTGTGGGCGCCACAGGTAGGCCTGCTGCTCTAGGATGCAGAAGGCCTCTAGTTAAATTTCTTGCTGGAATGGATTCTTCACAAATAAGGATAATCCTTCATTTGATGTTTACTCACATGGATTCCTCCTGTGCTGTCCACATCAGACTTTGCAATTTTTATATATTCTTGCTAGAATGCACTTATTCATTAGCTGTTTTTATTAGTGTTACAGTTGAGATGACATTTTCCATTCTAAACTTCAATTTTCTGTGGCTTTTAATTTTACAGAACAATTACCTACCAGGCTGAAACTCCTTAGGCTGTGTTTCCTCCCAGAGAGGAGGTTTGTGGGAAGGTTTTAAAGTCTGTTCTACTTTTCTTGGCAGCCTAGACGTTTAAATTCATGTAAGTGCTCTTTAAATAAAGTTTCAATTGCTTAATTATTTAAATAAGTAGGGGCTGAATTATTTAAGGTTTTTCTGGCAAGACAAAAGGCTCCAGATTTCTCTCCTACCCCTCACATAAGAATATGCAGTCCTGTTTTGTGCTATCTAAGAATGCAGTTCTCAGCCATGGTTTGATAACTCTGGAAATCCAGGGACATTTTCTTTTGTGCAGCTTATATACATAGGTGAAATTTGTGAATTTTCAAAGTTGAATTTGAAATTTTGTCTTTTTTTTTGGACATTATGGCAAAACTGTGCACATTTATGAAATTCAGCTTGTCAGGTATCTATAATGTGAAAGAGTATAACAGAATGGGAAGAATACAGTTCTAGGATCTGAAAGGCTTGAGTTTTAATTCTGACTCTGCAACCTTTAATTTTTCTGAAATTAGTTTTTCTTCTGTAGTCCACCTTGTGGGACTGAAGAGAGAACCAAAGAAATCTATATTAGACTCCTTCATATACTAGTCCCTATCAGTGTAGTAACTGCAGGGTGTATGACAGATGCTAAGGTAGTGATTAGGGATACCCAAGTGTATGAGCTCGTAGCCTAGCTCTAGTAAAGTCTTTCAAGCAGAGGGAAGAGCACAGAGGTAGCTTTGAAGCCATGCCAGTCTTTTAATTATTTGGGAAACCATTAATGTTCTGATATGCAAAACCTTAGTGTTAATGTAATTGGAAATATTAATTTTATATGGAAATAGTTTTATAATGTACATACCATACATTATTTGATCTTATCTTTGAATGAAAACCCCATGTGTTCACCAGGGATTATCATTTCTATTTTATAAGGAATTTGAGTGATTTACCCAGAATCATATAGCTAGTAGAAGAGTTAGGCTTAAGTTCAGGATTTTGCATTTTTTGTCCACTGTTTTTGTTGTTGCATCATTCAGCTCGTCATGTGTCTTCTCTATATATACACACACTAAATCTTTAATGGAACCTAACGAGGCTTTTTATAATGTTTCTTTTCACTTAAACTTTTTTTTGTGTTTGTGGTACTAGGAATCGAAGTCTGGACCCTGCACTTGCCAGGCAGGCGCTCATGCCACTGAGCTATCTCCCCAGCTGCTTAAACGTTTTTACTTAGATTCATCTGAGTAAAAGTTGAGATACAGTTGTATAAAATCACATTGAGGTTATACGTTAGCCTCTATGTATGCTACTTGTGATGAAAAATTTATTTTATTTTTAGTACAGGGTCTGTAGGGCCCACAGGGTCGCACTACACAGGTCGGACTTGTAGCGGACCTCCTGTTTTCAGCCTCCCCAGTGCTGGGATTACAGGCACACACCACCACTTCCAGCGTCAGTCGCCTTCTTAGCACGCCCCGGGGTGGAGCCAGCACAGCACGGTGGGGATGCACCCCAGCTGCTATACTCTGTCTAAGCAAGCACTTTAATCCGCTGAGCTATTTGGCCAGCCCAAGAATAGTTATTGTTTCATAGCTATGTAGTCTTAATGTTATTTTATGTGCACAGATTTTTTGATTAATGTCTGCCAGGATGGACATTGATTTACTTTCATATACACTCAGATTTGGTGAATCTGCAGTTAACAGCCTCATTTACCCCAGTTCTTACTGTTCCTCTCCATTGATTACAATAACACATTCTAAAGAAGTTATTCTTTTTCAGGACCCACCTTGATTTCACTGTTCTTGATTCAAAACCATTAGGTTCTTTTTGACATTATTAAAGAGCACAGCTCTTGGTGACATTGATTTTTTATTTTTATTTTTGGTAATTAAGAAAAGATCTACAGGGTGTTTAGAGTCACACTACTATATCAGACTCCTAGCATTCCACCTTTTACAGTCTCCCAAAAGTGGAGATCATAGGCATGCACACCATGCCCAGTCTCAATTGCTGTCTCATCATGCCCCGGGAGTGGGGAGGCACAAACAGGCAGGGAAATGGAACTGCTGGCTCCTGAGCTTGCTTCCTGGCCCTTTAATCCACTGAGCTATTTGGCCAGCCCTTGTTTTTGTTTTTTGTTTCCTTTTTTTTTTTTTTTTTTTCAGTATTGGGGATTGAACTCAGGACCTTGCGCTTGCCAGACAGGCACTTATGCTGTTGAGCTATCTCCCCAGCTCCAACATTGATTTTTAAAAAGCAGATGTATGGGCCAGAAGTGAACTACTCCTAGGCAGTGATGTGCATTCTTCCTGCTCTTTAGGAATCATGCTGCTATGCCAGTTGCAGAGTGTTCAGCAAGAAAAGCCAGAGCACGGCGTCACTGAACTTCTCAGAGAGTACTTACTGCCTTTGGGTCCTGCCAGTTACTGGCATTTCCAGATCAGAAAGCAGAGCACACATGGCACTGTCAAGTTGATCTTTGAATATGAAGTTGCTGTCAATGGATAGAAATGCTAAGGTATCTGTGATCTATGAACTACTTCATGATGTTGGCCACAAAACAGATGGGCAGGGATTTTTCTGCGGAAGAGCAGTTGCAAATACTGTCCTCTTCCGTTTTACAGGGAAGATAAGTTTACTTAGGGAGGAGGTAGCTCAGCTGTGAATGTTAATTACTCTCTCCACATATCTTGTGTAATTTCCTGGAACATCCTGAGATGTTTCTAAAGGACTTCACTCCTCTGGAACCTTTCCACAGCCCTGTAAGGGTCATTGAACATTTCAAGAGCTTTTCTTACATTTGGAATTCTTATACATTTTTATTTAGAGGTATGTTTGGGGATTTTTCTACCAGGTATTGTATTTGTCTATATTTTGTGAACACTTTGTCTTTGAAGTACTTCTAAGGGTTACTCCCACCCACTCTGTACTGTGGAGGCCCCCCCTTTTTAAAGATGTATTTATAATTTGTAAAGAAAAACCTGTTGAACTTTTTCAGTGGGTGTTGCCCATGAGATTTAATGTTTCATTTATGAGACTTTGAGTTTTTACTTTGATTTTGAATTTTTTTTTTTTTTTTAAAGAAACCTTATACTAGTAACTAAGATCCAAGAAGGGCTTGTCATTTTAATAAAAAGAATCTGAACAAGAAAGTCGAGAAGGAGCTAACTTAGGCTTTTGTAAGGCTTTTCCCAGCCTCACTTATTAGAGAAGTTATCTATAACCATGGAATGTCAGGAAGGTCTGAATCTTACTCTTTCACAACTTTCTGCAAAGTAGAGGTTCTTATTTTAGGAACTGGTGACAAAGCTAGGAGAGACAGAAAAATGGTTTCTTTCTAAAATACCAGAAAGTAGGGTGCATGATATATCCTTTAAAGTGGATAAATATACAATATAAGCAGTGTATCTTTCAGAATAATTTCTTTAAAGGCATGGTCTTTCATGTTAACTTCTGTTTTCTAACATCAATGGACTCTTCTTTATTTTGTGTTTTTGAGACAGGATCTTCCCATGTTGCCCAAGTTGGTCTTGAACTCTCTCTGTAGCCCATGTTGATCTCACTTGAAATCTATCCTGACTCAGCCTCCCAAGATTATTGGTGTGTGATGCAACATCCAGTTTAGAAAGAACTCTTGAAGTTTGGCTTTACAAAGACAAGGGGCTTTGACTGTAGGTTGTTGAAATCTGGTCCTCAATCAGAACATTCACTGTGTGTCTTTTAAGTCTTACCTATTACTGAAATTTACCAAGCGTTTTGGATTTTAATTTTGTAGCTACTTTCAAGGAATGTGGAAGGTAATGTGATACAGGGTCTTCCCATTTTATGAGGTTACAGTGAAACTCTTCCTTGACCATGTGTTAAACCAGCTTCTTAGAGTTGAAAATATTTCTTAAAATCCAGTTCCAGAATGAACTTGAAGCACTGAAAGAAGTATTTGCCCGGTGGTCTGTGATTGTGCTCTAACAGGAGCATTTTATTTCTACCTTGGTGTACCTGGCAGTATCCTTTGCAGATGCTGCTGAAGTTTTTCTTAAATTCTTCAGCTTTAAATTGTGTTTCTGAGAGCCATTCATCTTTGTCACCTGCTTTGCTTCTGCTATTTTTAGCAGATGCCAAAGTCCTTACAGCTTTCTCAAGTGAAAGATAAAGAATTAAGATCTGTGGTAAACAAAGGCTCATCACAGCATTTTTCTTCTTCAGATTTTCCTTTGAGATGACTTTAATTGCTTGTAACCTGGAAGACTTGGCATCTCTAGGAGAGAGATCTTTGTCAGATTCACTTCTAAATCCATAGAGAAACAAGGCTTTTAAAACAGAATATTGTAGAAGACATGACCAATAATGGAACTGCTACTTATTTTTCATCCCTGTTTTCATGTCCAAATGATCAGGTACAAAACAATAAAAACTAGGTGGTATGCCTTCTATCAGTATGTCTAGAAAGAGAGAGGCAGATAGACAGTCTACTCAGGAATGTGCTAGTGTGTATTTATTAGATCATTTAATTTTTGTTTTTTTGTGTTTGGTACAGGGTCTCACTATGCATCTGGGACTTGTAGCGATCTCCCATTTTCAGCCTCCCCAGTGCTGGGATTACAGGTGTGCACCATCAAGCCTGGACTTGGAGGCCAGCTCACCGTGCCTGGGGTGAGGCCAGCACAGCATGTGGTGCTGGGGATGAAATCCCCATCCCTGCACTTGCCTATACAGGCTTTTAGTCCACTAAGCTATCTCGCAGACCCTAACTTAATCTTGATACTAGGGAATTACAGCATTTAAATTTCATTTTTTAGGCCATTATATGTGGTAAATACATAAATACATGTAAGGGTTGACTCTCTACCTATATTTGTAGTAAAAAAGGAAGTTATTTGGTGTGACTGTTGAGTCGCTCTGGGAAAAAACAGTTCAAGGCACAACCTCCTGCCAGATGCCTCTTTCTATGGGACCAGGGTGTGTATATCACCACTAGACTTAACTAGATAAGTAATATAATTTTATTTAACTGATTTATTAGATAAGGCTCATCTTACTAATTAACTAATATAATTTCATCATGCAAAATATTAGGTGCCTGTAGGCTTGGCTTTCTTTGTAAAACAAAAAGTGAGGATAGCTGTCATTCCTTGCAATCCTTACTAACCACTTCCATTAGTTACTCTTCTCTCATTGCTGGGACAAGCACCCGACACTCAAAATGAGGGAAGGAAAGGTTTATTTAGCTCACAGTCCCTGGAGGTTTCAAGACACTGGAGGAGAGGCTGGGGTGCTGCCGTGTCCAGGATGACCCTCTCCACATCTCTGAGAAAACACAGACTAGCCAGTTTAACGATTAATGTCTCTCTGGCTCCACCTCTTGGACCCCACCGTGGTCCTCTGGCCCCGCCCCTCAAGCCACTCATTGCTCCTCCAGCTGCATCTGCCCCATAACTTACATGAGGCTTTGGGGGGACAACTATGCACAAACAATAACACCACTCTTAACTTTGGCCTCTTTAACATTATTTTGGAGACTGGATACAATAGATATTTCTCAAAATGATATTTCTCATCTGTGAAACGTGGCACTTTTTTTTTTTGTAGTACCAGGGATTGTACTCAGACCTTGTGATTAGAAGATAGCTTATTCTACTGAGCTATCTCCCAGGCCCCAAGGCACTTTGTTTTTAAATTTTTTTTTTAAATTTGGTTCAGGGTCTTGCTATGCAACTCAGAATCGTACTGATCCTCCAATCTCACTCAGCCTTCCTATTGCTGGGATTACAGGCATATGCCTTCATGGGCAGTTTCAGTGACTGGCTCAGGGTGGGGAAGGCAGATGCAGTACCAGGGATCAAACTTGGGTACTTGCCAGACAGGCTGAGCTATCACCTTGGCCCAGCATTTTCGTTTTTTTTTTTTTTTTTTTTTAAGATGAAAAAATGTGTAGTAAATTATTGTATATGGACAGAGCCTAGAAATTATATTTTATTCTACTCTTCTTCCAAGTTAAGTTTTGTGCTGGTCGTATTTTTATCTCTCCATCTATGTTTGCAGGACTGCCTGTTTCCCCCAAGTGTTAATGTAAACACATTTTATTTTGAAATAGATCAGTTCACTTCCCTCTGGAAATCCATGCCTATAATGTGGTAAACCTCAATATAACTCTCTGGTCCGAATGACATTTCATAATGTGTACAAATCAAACATACTGTTGATATTAAATGACAACATTTAATGCCTATGTCAACAATTCACTTAAGTCTCATTTCATTAAAATATGCCTGATCTGGGGAGAAGCCGCTTGTCTGAGTAGATAAAGCACTTGACTTTCAGTTCTAGTTTCCGGGTTAAAGTGCAGTCGGTGAACTGTAATTCAGATGGATTTTATAGGTTCTGGCCTAGGGGATTGGAATAGAAATCTAGTTCACATAATCAGGGGAAACCTAGTGTCACCTGGGCAAGTGAGCATCAAACGCATTGATTTTCATTTCATTTCCTGTGCCATTCAACTGTCTTTAGGAACCAGTTTTCCTGAAAAAGCTTTGAAATTTTAAAGAAAGTTAACATGGTTCAGTTCTTGAATAATTTTCTGTCCATTTCAAAGAGCTTTGGGCCTTCCTCCTCAGGGTTTGAGAGCATTACTGTCCCCTCCAGCCTGGATGACTTCTGTTTGCTCTCCCAGGACTAATGTATTGGCGGTTTCCCTCCTGAAACCCTAACTTATGTGGCTGCCTTTATAACGTTAATTCCTCTTGTTGTTTCTTTGTAGTTAGGAGAAAAGCACAGCTTAGTTAAGAACCCCTCCTACACCTACATAAGCAAGGAAGAATGTTTCCTGCCTTCTGTGGTCAAGGTATCTACTTCAAAACTGATCTCTTTGTTAGAAGTACTCACATTTTAAGATGAAGCTGGTGATTAATCTATACCTGTAAGTATGTCTGTTAGGGATATTTGAATAAACGATACTACTTTCATACTGCCATGTTTTTGTTTCATATAACTTGGTGAAGTTTCGGTCTAGGCTGCAATCACCATATAAAGAATTTTGTGTGGCAACCCCTCTTTTGTAAACTCTTGGCAAATGCAGGACCACATTGAGGGGGAGATTAACCCTGTGAATGTGAATAACTATCATCACCAATTGGCCACAGGTGGAAGCTTCTGGAACTGTGTTGAATTTTTATATACTGCTCTTCTGTAAATACTGAAAGACCCTGAAGTGAAGTAGAGCTCTTTCTACAGTGAAATACATGGCTGTTAGGCTTCTCTCAGATCTTGGTAACAGGAAAGGCAGATAATTAATCCGCCAAGATGACAGTGGGCTTTAATTGGCTGCATGTTATGAAGTTCAGACATTTCTCTCCTTTCTATCTTTCAGGGAGAGAAATTACTATAGCATATGTGTGTAGAAGACATAAAACTTAGCTATAGCAGTGTTTTTATTTCTAAATTATTCTTAAAGCTACTTAAAAGTCACCACAGAATGTGCTTAATAGAAGCAATTTCATGGCAGTTTTAGATTTTTTGTAAATCCAGATAACTGAAATGTTCGCCCTGATTGATTATTGAGAAGGAAGGAGTACACCAAAGCGGTTGCTTTTGCCTGGGTTTGGGATAAGGGAATTAGGGCTGGGGCAAGCGATCTTTTGGAGTCTCTTAAGTTCCTTCAAAGAATTTCTGCTGTGATTGGTAATGTAAAGGGCATTTGAAAGATGCTCATTATTTGAGAAATGTTTCTGAATGAGAAACTTGCCAGCTTTGGATCCCGTTAACACTCACTGGCAATGAGAGCCATTTTCCATTCCATAAGATCAATTTGGAACTTGAGCATAATTTTATTTCTGCTTCACAGTTCTTAAAATCCTGTTTGGAAATGCCATTAGGAGGATAAGGGATGTAATGAAAAATACGTTCTCTCATGTACCAAATCAAAGTGTATAGTTATGGAGCTGGCTATCTATACTGAACAACAGTTAACAAAATGAATTGGCTGCTTTCTGCATTCAAAGTTGTACAGTGTAAAATTCAATGAAACATTCAATAACTGCAAAGATCGCATCAGCATCACGGATGCATTTAGCAGGTTGCCTCCTACCATATTATGAGAGTAAAAGCACAATGTAGAAGTAGCAATAAAAACCGCAAATGAAGTGAAGAATTGTGGGAGATCTTGATGTAGAAAGATCAATAGGAGGGCTTGTGCTGGAAATGCATGCTTGGACGCTGGTGAAGGAAAGTGACAGAAAGATGAGCCTTTGGGGACCAGTGTTTTATAAAAATGGTGTTAATGCCAGTATCTTCCACTGAAGGCTGAAAGTTGTTTTTGGAAACTGACATCTGGCGCTGGGTCTGTGGCTCAGTGGCATGGTGACTGACTACCTGGCAAGTACAAGGTCTTTCTTGAGTTTGATTCCCAGTGCCCCCAAAACCAAACCAAAACCAAAGCCTGCTTAAAATTGGCATCTATCATAATCTTCCTTCGGACGAAGGACTGTATTTAATGGGGGGGGGGTTTGGACTTGCTAGGTCAAACCAAGTGACTGTGCTTAGTACCCATGTTGTACAGAAAGATGTCAGGTACAGTGAAAGGTGCCACTTTTCCCTGGTTTTTATCAGCTTTTTAGAGTGGAAAGTGTTATGTAAATAAGTGAGTTGAGTGAATGAATGATAAAGCAAAGACAAACTTTTTTTTGTTTTCCTGGAAAAGTTTTACTTGTTGTAAAGAGAGTTGGTATAATCTTGTTTTCCTTGGTATAAAGTGAAAGATAAAATCTAATAGAATTAATACTTAGGTGAGTGTGTCTCTTCACTATACTACACGATGAGATTGTTAAACTCATGAGGATGTTTGGAACTGTAAAAGTTAAACCTCTTTAAAATATTGCTCAGTTGCACACTGGCTTAACGAAATCACATGCTTTGGTAAAAAACAAATACTGAGAGTATTAAATAAGGGCATTGCTAGGAAACACACCTTGTCATCTTAAGAAGTGGATGCAAATTTCAAGAATGCAAATGCAGAAAATTTGATGGTGAAAATTACAAGAAGCTTACGTATTCTTTACTTTTCTCCATCTGGATTTTAAATAGAGACTGGAGCTAGATGTGGGTAAGACTGCTTACGACTTTTCTGGGGTATAACAGTTTTATAGGACTGACCTTAAGTGCAAAATGGATAGTAATTGGAAGCCCTGAGGGGGCTCAAGAAATGAAGGTGGCTTATTGGTTTTGGTAGGGAACGAGTTGGCTTGGTAAGACCACTGAGCCCCGCAAGTGAACATCCTGACAAGCTGAGCAGAAAGTGTGTGTGTGCTCCCATCCACGATCATTATTTTCATTGGCAGAATGTGTTGTACACTTTTTTGGGTAGCCTGCCCATTTTGTCAGTAATTTAATCTAGGTCGCAAAAGGCATGGGGTATAAACCGCTATTGTTGCATATCCCTGCAGGCATACCTGGCAGGATCCATTCTAAGTTTTAATGAGGAGACTTGCTTTATGTTGGGGTCCTGCTGGTAGCTTACAGTATCTATTCTGGGGTGTTTTAAGATGTGGGTTAGCTCTTGAAATTGGACAAGGTATCTGCAGAAAAGTTGATGAGACCCTCCACTGCTTGTTCTTTGTTCCCTTAAAAAATGATAATGAGAAAAGACTTTTAGACAGAAGTAAAAATACAGTGATATGTCTAAGGTGATAGTTTTCTTTTCAGAGGAAGAATAATTCTGAGAACTTGAAATAAAGAATTTAAACACAAAATCTTAATATATTGAAAAACATATTTTCATAGTAGCTCTATTTTAGAGTATATGCCAGTGATACATGGCACCTTGAATAATGTGTTTTTATATTCCTTTGCTCAAGCAGTAAGCAGGCACAAATACAAGAACAGGAAATGCGTGGTGACTTTATAGCACTGCTGCTAACCTTATTCTTTGTCTTTAGGAGCAGTGCTGTCCCTCAACTGTCTCTGAGACACATTCATTGGTTATTCTCATCTATTTTTTTAATGTTTTAACATGTTGCATCCTACAAGTTGAGCAATGAGGAAATGAGCACTAATTAAATTTTTAAAAGTTTTATATTAATAAATTTCGTTGTGCTGATAATTTTGGGAATATCCTTGGCAAGAAGAATAAGACATTTTCCCACTTTGTGAAATTTTCATTGGGATCGACCAAGAAAGCTGTAGAGGGAATTTTCTAAGCCATGTCCTAAATAAAGGGACAAGTAACTGTGAGACAGCTCTCTTGTTTGTTTTCCTAATCAGATTTTTAGCAGAAACTTTTGGGATGTCTCTCACCTTAAATAGGGATTTGTATAGTAGCAGAATCACATTTTGGCCAAAATAAAATGAGCAGGAGAAAGGACTGCCTTTTAAGAATTAGGCAGACAGCTATTCTGGAGGCTGAGGCAGGACCATTGCAAGTGGGAGTATAGTGTGGGAAACTTAGAGAGACTGTGTCACAAAATAAAAACATAAAGTAGCCTGGGGATATAGCTAAGTGCTTTCTGCATTCAGTCCTCAGTGCTAGGGGAGAAAAGGAAGAAAGGAACTCAGTAATTTATACCAATTATAATAGTATATGCTGTTTATTCATACTACCTGTAATTGGGACCCTAACCTAGGAAGCCATTAATGTGTATTTATTTTTATTTTTTGTATTTTTTTAGGGAAGGGCCTACAATGGTGGTCAGGGTCTCACTACTAGGTCAGACTCATAGTGATCTGCCTGTTTACAGCCTCCCAAGAGCTGGAATTACAGCCCTGTGCCACCATGCCCACTCTCAATCGCTGTCTCAGTGTGCTCCTGGAGTAGGGTCAGCATGGCAGGCCCAGGGATTGAACCCCTGGTCCCTGTGCTTGCTTACAGGCGCTTTAATCTGCTGAGGTATTTGGCTGGCCTTATTCAATGTGGATTTAATAAAAGAAAAATCAGATGGTAACACAGAGCTAAGAACCCTAGAAGGAGGAAAGTGTACTAATGACTCATTAACTGCAGCAAGGAATGGGATGTTGAGAGATAGGCCAGTAAGGAGTAAAGAGAATTGTAAGGCAGCTAAGAATAGCAAATACAAAGTGTAACCACTACCTGGGTGCTGAAGTGGAGCCCTCAGGGAAGAGCCCGTTCACAGCCTGAGATCCCGGCCATGTTCCAAAGGGTGTGGTTGTGGGTCCTTGTGGCAGAGAAGTTGCTGAGGTTCTGTGGAACTCACTGGCCAGCTGTCCTCTTAGATGTGGGAACCTGTTCACTGGATCATGGTGTGTGGGGTACTCTGATATATAATTCTCTCAAGAGGCTGCTGGGGAAGCTGCTGGCCGCTGGGTGGTTGTGACACCTTTGGTTTATAAGGGAGAGACCCAGCCCTTGTGAAATTGATATGTACCATGGGGTGGGGGGAGTTGAGTACTAGGAGGTGTCATTCCTTTTGCAATGTCCCTCTTGCACCCTCTGCTGATAGATCTTAGGCTCTTGTCAGAGGGCGAAAGGAAAGCATATGAAGGGCCCACTGGATCCATATTCATAGAGCAGGCAAAAAAAGGTAAATTTGAGGCTAAGAAGCAATAAACTAAACACTGGAGCAGAGATCTATGTTGCTACATTTTTAGTCTAAAGAGACTAGAAATAGTGAAGTGGGACTCTTTATCCTCTCTTGCAAGTGAAGCCTAGAGAAAGTCTTTTCCTCAGGGCCATAGAACCAAAACGTGACAGACTCACATTTCAGGGCCTCTGTCCATGCCCCCACTCCCAATCTCTTAGAAAAATGGATGCCAACAGTTAAGGTCTAGAAGTGTACAGCGATGCTAAATTCTGTAGTGTTATGCCGGTGATCAACATTAAGTACAGTATTAATTCATTTTTGGCTGGTCCAAAATGAAGAAATCTGAATAAGTACCACTTGTGCTTTTACTGTAGTTTTATCAGATTTTGAGACATAAAGGAATTGGTTGTACCTATTTCAGTGGAGCCCTTAAAGCCTCCTTTTAACCTGTACCTTAGCTGTGCTCTTACTACTTAAAGTTCAGGTCCATACCTTTTGGTCCACTTAAGAGCTCTCAGGGGTCTTAACCTGAATTCTTTGGAGGGCAGGGGTAGAAGCTGATGATTCCTGGGTAATTGGAAGATTTATTTTCTCTCCCTTAGACAGCTCCTCCCAGATATTATGCTCTTGGGTGTTGCCTGGTTGACTCTTGAGTGTGTAACTCTTCTTGTTGGAACCTCTGTCTCCTATTTGGATAAATATGTTTCCCTCATTTGGGGCAGTAAGTTCCTACTTCAGGTTTTCTAGTAGAAGTGTCATCTTCATGCTGATTTACACTATAATTTTTAGAACTGCATTATCATTAGATTTTGGGTGAGTTACCTAAACTGTTCAGGACTTAGTTCTTTCATTCATTCCTAAATTTATAAAGGAGAATAGCCTTTCTGAAGCTCCTCTCATCTCAAAAACATTCAGTGGCCATGTTGGTGTAACATCTTTTGACAACAAGTCCAAACATACGAGTTCTCCATTGTCTTATCTCCCTGATGGGTAGTTGGTGACCTACAAGTCCATGGGAAGCAGCGTGCAGGACTTGGGAGAACGTGACATTGGATTCAGACTCAAAGAGGTTGGAATCTTAGTACTACCTAATGGTTAGGGGTTCTTAGGTGAGTGTGCAGGCTTATATGTCCCAGCTTTTTTCTTTGTGAAATGGGGATAATAATGCCTGGTCCTTTGTATTCTGATGAAAAGTGAAAGGACTAATACACACAGCACTTGGCACAGTTGGCTTACCAGTTGGGCTGCAGATCTAACAAGTGTGCAGTAATCTCACCCTTTTCAACTGATATGCTTACATCCACCAGGAGAGTCTTTTTCCTCTAAATACTTTGTACATGATAATCACAAGTCTTACAAGTCTTGATTGTATGGCTCTATACCTTTATTAAATTTCTTCTTAGTAATTTTCTGACTACATGATTCTTTTTACAAATCATTATTATGCAGTATAATGGTAGTAGCAGTAATAACGTTATGAAGGTTTCGGTATGAACCAGTCATTGTTCCAGACACCGCACTTAATAATTTCTTACAATATTTATCAATCTGTTATAGTCTCTGTTGTCTAAATGAGAAGCTGGGACACCAGCAGGTACATGCTTTGCAAGGTCTTGAGCTGTTGTGTGTGTGCTGAGGCACACAGCAATCTGTTTCAAAGGCCACTGGTCTTCAGTGCTGTGTTACATTCCTTGGTTCAACTATAGTTTTGCAGTATATTTTAGCAGAGGTTACTGATGAAAACTCAATCTAATGTAGATCTTCTTGAGTACAGAATGGAAAGAATACATATCCTTCAAGACAGGTTGACATAAATCTATTTTTAAATCTTTAAATACATTTTTTGGGGGATGGTTTTCCCCTTTATAAAAACTTCAGAGATCGGGAAGAGCAACAGCCAAACGTACCTTTTATGTTTTAAGATTAAAACTGTCTTTGACACACATCGTCTTTTGTAGTTATCAGTGGCATCCTTCTGGGCCTTACACTCAGTCTCTCCTCACATGTCCCCACCAGTATAACAACAGCAATAAGACACATTAGTTACCCTTGTCCCCATCTTCCTTACTAGAAGGCTGAGGTTGGTTTTTTCTTAATCTGTTTATTGGCTTATTTTGGCTTTTAAGCTGATTTTTAAATATAAGTCAGAAATAACAATTTTCAACTAATAATATGAAAAAATGTAAACAAATAACTAAGTAGATAAATAAAATGGGACCTGTGGTTAATTATAAGATTCCCACAGTTGTTTTCTGGCCTCATCTTGTAAACACAGAGACCTGAGAACTATGGAACCTGAGTGAAGTGTGTCCAGATCCAACAGCTTATTCCATTTCTCCTTTTATTTTAAGTAACAGCATTATTTTCATTGTCAGGAAAAAGATTGGCTTGGTAGACTTTAAGAACTGCTTTAGTCAGCGTGGATAAATGAAAGAACACAAGTGATCAGCTTTCATCATGACAAATGGAAACTGTCATTTAATTTTTATCCCCAATTATACAGCTCTGGGACCAATTTTTCAGGTGGAATGTTGGAGCCATTAAAAAGAAATAAGTAAACTATACCATATTCCATCATTTTTCTGGCAGCTACTCAGTGATCTGTAGTCTTATTACATGTATGTTTTTATAGAGATATTTTTCTCCTAAGTTTGCCGAAGGCTTTATTAACTCTTTACTGATTTCTTTTGGACTTCATTTTCCCAAATGATTTTTCTTTTTATCAGTGATTGGTGGTTGGGGTTTACCTTTGGTTTTATCTGGCAGTAATATTCATTTTCATGTTTTATGTTCTTTGGCTATTAGAATTGCATAGAAAGATTTTTTTTAAAAATTCAACTGAAATTATATTAATGATTCTAATATTCAGTACAGTGCATGTTTGCTTGGAATTCAGAGTGTGATTTGTTAGAAAATAGTACATAAATAGAAATGAATCAAGCACCTCTGGAGCCTTCCTTACCATGATGTGGAAATATTTGGAGGCTCCAGAATTTTTGCTGATAGTATTCTGCCCATTCTTCCACTGAAGCACTACTGAATTTTGTGTTTACTGATTTCAAGTACATTGTTCTCTAGTAACTTGAAATTTAGGTATTTTATGTACCTTTAGCGTTGCATCTGCAAAGCTTAGCAGAGTGTCATCATATCTGAGTTATGCAAAAGAAGTTTTGAATGACTGATTACTTCCCTATTTCCTTTTGGAGCTATTTATAATTAAAAATTAGTCAACAACGTTGAAACCCAAGATCTTCAGAGGACACTGAAATGCTTTATAGTCATGTGTATAGTCATCTTTATTCCACTATAAAAAGTTGCATGTAGAAGGTAGTGTTTGAATTTTACAAGTGAGAGAAATTGAGATCAAAGGTTACTATTGATACTAAGAATTCCAGAGAGGAATTGCTTCGATTGGAACCATTGACTTTTGCTTCTAAACCTATTTTCCCTAAGCCATAGTACTTTGGGGCTTTGTGTTTAGATTACAGTTTGCCATTACTTCTATTATCAAACACATCATTGATTTGCTTTTGTTGTAAAATTAATATTTAAATTGTGTGGGGGGTGGAGGTGAGACAGGTTGTTTGGGTTTTGGAAAACCTAGTTAATGGGAGAGGTCTATTTCTATATATATCTTCATGTGGATTTTTTTTTCTGGTATTCAAATCCTTTTTCATTCATTTATCTAATTACTAATTCATAGAGGCCTTTGGCTCAGAGCCAAAGAATGTTTATATGTACTTGACTTTAGTATCAAAATAGTTAAGTTTAGTTTTCAATGAAAGAAATACTGGAGTCTATTATGAACAATAAGACTTTTTTTTTTTTTTTTCTTCAGATGTATGCCATGGCATATGCTTAGAGGAGAAATGATACCCTCTTGTATCTACATAAAACTGTCATCTGGTACTGTTACCATTAGGGTATGCAAGTAAGCTTATAAACATGCTGATGAAAGGATTCTCTTGGCTTGGAACCTTGTTCAGTAAAAGATGTTAAATCTTGTATCTTGTCCTCAGGGATGGTGAACTAAACAACTGCACTTATCCTTATTAATGCCTGTAGATGCTGGCTGCAAGAGTCACTAGAATATGAAGAGTTACTTTGAGTCAAGGTCTTTATTGGGCAATATTAACATAAAAGTTTATCCTGGCAAACAGCAAACCAGTCCTAGGAATTTGCAAGTGTTTTTCCTAGTTTTCTCCACTAGTTAAGGGAGGAGTCAATGCAAGAAAATAGTACTTCATTTGTGGTCTGTCATAAATCATTACTTGTGCTAGGTGTGGCTAATGTACCTGCACTGATGGAGAGATGGCAATTTTCTATCTATTTTCTTGTGATACAAATGAGAATATTTCTTGTGCCTTCTTTTGTGGGTGGGTGGGTGGTTGGTGTGTTGAGATTTGGAATTGGTCACCCACAGAATTATGGAATCAGAAGGGATCTCAGCATAGCACAGTATCCATAATGCTTTGAAGTAGCCTTTTTCATTTTCGGATAGCTATAATATTAGAAGGATTTACTTTCTCTATTATGATTGTATTTATTACTCTGTTCAGTGTCTGATGATTGGCCATTTTTCCTTGTTCTCCAGAATTTAATCCTTGCTTGTCATTGCCTATTAGTGTGACATCCTTGCTTTTGTGCAGTCTTATTTTAAATTCTCTTAAATATCAAATGCTCTTATATCTCTGCCTTTGCATGTGCTGTGTTCAACCTTTCTTGTCCATCTAATCTTTGAATCATTCACTTCACAAGTGGCTTTGTACAAGTACTTTGCATATTTTCCTTTCCCTATCTCCCCCATACTTTAAATTTTTAGGTAGATTTATTTTAAAGGGATTAGAAAAAATAATAGATAAGACATTAGAAATGATACCTAATTTCAAAAAAATGCCAATTTGATAGATATTCAACAGTGGTCCTTATATTGCACATTGATGTCTTCAATGTCATTGCTCAATAACCATGTATAAGCATGTAAAATTGGTCAAACTAAAAATTTAAAGCATTAACTACTAACTTCAAAAAACCAACAGAAATTAGTAGTACAATTATCTTAGCTATCCTGTGTAAAGACAAACATGGTTTTTTCCCTTTTTTTTCCTTTGCTTCATCTCAACTGTTTATTCCTTTAGCTCAGTTTCTTTACCTTTCACTATATCTATTGTACTTTTCAGATTTTTCTTTACTCTTTCAGGTTCTTTATACTACAGAGACGATACAATGTTGATACATCTGGGACTGGTTTATTTCACTTATGAGTATGGTCTCTAGTTGCATCCATTTACCTATGAAACCTTCAAGTTTATGTTTCTTTATAGCTGAGTATTACTCTATTATATAAAAATACCACATCTTTTTTTATCCATTCCTTGGTTGATGGGTATCTAGGTTGTTTCCAAACAACGTATGACAAATCGTGCTGACTTAAACATGAGTGTGCATATATCACTGTGGTATGATGTTTTCAGTTATTACTGGAAAAATACCCAGAAAGAAAACAGCTGGTTCAAACAGGACCTCTGACCCTAGTTTGCTGGGGAGTCTCCACAGTGGTTTCCACAGAGGATGTTTGTGATTTCTCCACTTGGTACCCCATTACTCTTGGCTCTGTGCTGCCCTGTCTCCATTATGGACAGAATTCTGTGAAGAAAGCAATCAGATTTTACTGGATTATATCACATTGAGTGCCTAGTAGAGTGCTCCACCCTTAGCGATCATTTATATATCACTGGGTATTTGTTGTTCTAGTGAGCTTAAAGTAGACTCGTCCTTGTTTTCCCCTATAGGTGAAGCTTTTAGGATGCCTCATTGCACATTGCTCATTGAACGTAAAATCAATTGAAACTCTCAGGGCTGTCAGAGTTGCCTGATTTAGGATTTGGGGGATTGTAAAATAATGAGAAAGGTGCTGAAGGTTTCATAGAACAACTTGTCATTGATTTCAGAGTCCATAGTCTTCCTAAAAATGTTACCCGTGCAGTATCTAGGTGATTGTTGTGAGACTCAGTATCTTGTTCATTTTCTACAAAGTTTGATCATATTCACATAGTAATAACATAGCATGCAGTGTTCTCACTTAGAAATTCCTTACTTGAACTTCTGTTATAATATAAATTTGCTTACTGTTTCCTAAGCAGGGGGCTTAATCTTATTTTCCAACAGTTTTTAGTCCATGTGGGAGCTGTGATTATCATAGTTGAATGTCTTGGTAGGAATTTATAAATATTAGGCTAGCCTGAGCTGCATAGTGAGATCTTGTCTGAAAAAGAAAAAAAGGGGGAAAACCCCCCAAAACAAGAAAACAAAGCAAAAAGTCTCTAGATGGCCATGGTGGTGCATGCCTATAATCTTAGCACTTGGGAGGTGAGGCAGGAAGACTGTGAGTTTGAGACCAGCTTGGGCTACTAAGTGAGCTCAAGGCCAGCCTGAATTACATAGGAGACCCTGTCTCAAAAAGATAAATAAAAAAGAAATTAAATGTTATATATATATATATTTTTTTTTTAAGTTTTGGGGTTGTCTTATGATACATTAGTCAGCTTTTTATTACTATACTGAAATACCTGAGGCATTTAACTTAGAGAAAAGGCTCTATGGCTATACCACTCTAAATGTGCCTGGTCTGGTCTTGTCTGATATTAGAAGCTAAGCACTGTTGGATCTGGTTAGTACTCGAATAGGAGACCCCCTGGGAATACCAGGTGCTGTAGGTTTGAAGTGAGGTGTGGTGGTGCACATCTATACTCCCAGCACTCAGGAAGCTGAGGCAGGAGGGTTCCTGCTAGTTTGAAGCCAGCCTAGGCTACCCAGTCAATTTAAGGTAAACCTGAACTATGTAGAGAAACCCTGTCTTAGAAAAGAAAACAAAAAAAGAAATGGAAGAGAAAAGGATTATTTAGGCTCGTGATTCTGGACGTTCCAGTCTGAGATTGGGCAACAGATTTAGGTCTTTGCTAAGAACACGTGGTGAGAGCACATGGCAGACCAAAGCACTGCCACCATGAACCAGGAAGCAAAAGAAATGCCACGACCATGGGTCCCACACACGGTCCCTACGGGTAGCTCATCTGCAGTGACCTGGATGCCCTCAAATTCTACTACATCTCCAGAGTGTCACCCTTGGTGCCAAGCCCTTAACACATGGACCTTTCAGGGGCTTTCATTAAGTCATATTTGGTATCTCAGTAGGCTCTGTATTTTACATTTGAATGGTCAAACCTTCAAGGCCATTGAGGTTTCTTTAGCAACTTTTGTCATAATTTTCATTGACAACTTCTGTCCCTCCTATGTAAATGATTTCTTAGCCTAAAGGAACATGCTAAAGAAGTCAGCACTTCACTTCCATAGAACCTGAATTGTTTTGTTGTTTTGTATTTTCCCCTTGCCAAGACAAAGGGACACTATGTTCCTAAGAGCAGTGATTGCTAAACTCTTGCACTGTGCTTGACTAGGTTCTTTGAACTAAATTTGAATGAAAGGGCCCAGTAGATAGGTTGGTGGCATAAGCCCCTGCCTGACAAGCTCAGGGTCCTGGGTTTGATATCTGGTACCACAGGCCATGCAGGCCCCAGTTCCCCAGGTGTGCTTAGCTGGTCCAAAGCACACTGTGGTGGTGCACACCTGTACTCCCAGCACTGGGGAAGCCGAAGCAGGAGGATCACTATGGGTCCAAACTGCATAGCAAGACCCTATATCAAAAAGAACACAGTACAAGTACAAATAAATAAATAAATATAAATTTGAATGAAAGTCAAAGGGCCACTGAGTATCCACTGTCTACTCAGAAGCTCTGAAAAAAGAACCCCAAGAACCATAATCACATTACATGTATTGACACCCCCTCCACATGTAAAACAAGGTAGAAAGAGGTGAAGGGGTGGTGATGGAATAAAAACGATGAAAGCACGCTATGTACCTGTACAGTTCTGCCAAAGTGAAATCCATTAATCTGGCCAATTAAAAAAAAGGAAATTCACAAAAAGAACCACAATCAATTGAATCATTATTCACATGGAGGCTTGCAGGGCCAGTGACCTTAGTGCTTCCCTCTGTGGATTCTGTGGTATTTCTTCCAAAGTCCTCCTGTTTTCTTCATGTAATCAATACTTGGGTACTTGCATATGACAAAGAGTCATTCATTTCTCCCCAATAGCAAGGCACCTTATTGTATTTATTAAATTATTTTGGGATTTTCTTGGTGAGAGCATAATTTCTTTCTTTGCATTTATTTTTCTCATTTGAAATTTCAGCAAGCATTTATTAAGCACTCATGGTATGGCGGGCGCAGTGCTGGATAGAGGGAAATAATGGGTAACAAGATAGATAGGATCCCTGCTCAAGAGCTGAGAGGCCCATGGTAACACAGGCAGTGAAACCATTATGGTGTGCGTGGAGGAAGAGCTTCTGTCAAGAGATAAAAAACTAGTTTTTCACTCTACTAGTGGAGTCATTGTCTGTGTGACCCAAAATTAGAGCACAAGAGGAAATGCCAAAGAAACGAAATTATGCCAGATAACCTTATGAAGACAAAGTATGGATAGAAATCTTAAAGATACGAGTTTGACATTAAAATATATGAATTTTGGGGACATTTGAGTGATTTATGAGTACAAAGGGATGAATATTTGAAATCAGGCTTGCCCTGGCAAGTCCAGGATAAATGTTTGCTGTACTTTCTGGTTTCTGCCACTTGTAGAGTTGAATTTATGGAGCTGTTAATGTAAGGAACAGATTTTTAAAAGAAATTTATTAGCATATAATAAAGGCATAACAGAATTTATGAAAAGTGTGATTTACTTTAGACATTCTGAATCCCACTCCAGTGTTTTGATGGGAAAGAATAAACCAGAAAAAATGAGCAATTGCTCATGTTCTCTGAGCAAATATTATTAAAAGACCTTCTGTGCTACTGGACTATTATGGATTCCCTCTCTCAAAACCCCACTTGGCTGTGCTTTGTCACTGAAGTTGATCTGACAGTTTCTCATAAATAACTCTGAAATGGGTGTGCATTCATGCCTTTGCATAATAATTATATGCCTTTAATATTGCTGAGGTCAGCATGTGGACATCTCTGCAAAACATTAGTTAAATAATTGGTCCTTTTAAGCTGCAGCCTGTCAACAGACCATATCCTTGGAGGCCATGAATAGAAATGTGCAGTGCTTCAGTGTAGTAATCTATGCAAATCAGTGTTTTATGGGCCAACAAGGGCTGCGTAGAGGAACTGGAAGGCAAAATGTTTGAGATGATAAAACAGTTCCTAGAAGGTGGGTTATGTAGTTTACCTCTTTGCTGCAGTGGAGACTGTCCGGAAGCCCTCTGAGATGGGCGTGGACATCTATCTTGGCTTTTGTTAAAAACTCTTGGCAAAGAACCTTCGTGGCCAAGTAGTTCCTCCTTATGCTATAATCTTATTTTTCCCTCCACTCAACCTTTTGCCTTTTGGGCCATTTCCCTTGGGGATAATGATTATCTGGTTATCAGTCACTTATAAAATCTTAACTAAAAGTCTTTTTCTGGGAGTGGACCTGGGGGCTCATAGACTGCATGCATGCCTTTAGTTTGTGCAAGGTTTTGCAAACTGCGTATGGCAGGTAGAAGACCCACTGCTGACTCAGTGCACCCCTCCGGAGTGGGTCCTCTGATGATAATGCTTCACCTTTAAGACTACTTGACAGGATTTAACCACACATGCAACAAATCAATGCAGGCTGGAGCACAGATGCACTTGATCTATATTGTTTGTCTTCTTTTGACTGATGCAGGCAAAAGAAACCATCAGATAGCTTCTTTGTTAATACAGCTTTGTTCTGAAAAGGAGGCAGTGATATATTTGGGGATGCAAATGGCCAAGGTCTAAAGTGAGGGGCACTTACCAGCCTGGAGGACAATTAGTCAATATCCAGCCAGAGCAGGCTACAGAAGGAAGTTGGTTCTTTAGGAGGAATCACGTTAATGTAAAAGTTCTCTAATAGTTTATTAGTAGCATTGAAAAATACAGCCTACTGAGTCTTAACTGATCATTTTAATGAAAGCTGTGTGAGTGGCATTTGCTTATAAATTTTTCCAGAGCTATGAAAAAAAAAATAGAGATGAGGCTGATGGTTTTTCTTATTTTCCCTCCCAAGCCTGCATGAACAGCTCTGTCTGATTTGTTTCATCGACTCTTTCCACTGCCTGTAGAACATCTGTTGGAAAATAATGCTTGTCCTGTCAGTTTCCAGAATCTGCAGCAAACCGAAGTATGTGCACAAGGTAGATGTCAGCATTATAGTGCTGCTGCCAGAACACTACTGAAAGGCAGAAGGCAGAATTAATTCGGTACTGGTAAGATTCATTTAAAAGGAAAAAAAGGGTCTGGGCATGCCTGTTCAAGAATAGGAAGCTTATCCCAAAATGGACCAAGAAGTACACCAGTAAAGATACAATTTTGAACTAAAGGGCACAAGTACAGGATGATTATTGTCTGTTATTTAGTGGATGATTCTTTGTTCTGAGACTAGGTTACACTTTTGCTGGAAGCTTAAAACAGATCAATAGTAATTTTGTTATGGGCCAGATGTCAAAACAGAAATGTGCTCTCAAATCCCACTGACTTGCTATGACAACTAGTATGCTAAAATACATTCACTCAGCAATCGGGCTCTTGCGATGCTCTTGTAGTGCTGTCTGCTTTCATGTGGAGTCTTAAAGGTATGTGCACATATTGTTAGCTGAGGTTCTCTGTTTTGTTTTCCTTTCTGTATCACATTCTTCTTTTGATTGAGAATAGATGCTGGGAAGATAGCCCAGTGGCACAGTGCCTGCCTGGCAAACACAAGAGCCTGAGTTTGACTCCTGGTACCACTCTCCTTCCAAAAAAAGGGAGAATAGAAACACCTCCTCAAACGCCCCTTTTTCTCCCTTGATAGTAATGAGTTGAGTCTGAAGCCTGTACTACAGCTTCTGGTTAGAGATATCATTTTATGGTAATAAATAAATTATGTGGTAGGAAAATGTCTTGAGGAAAAATAAACCAGCAAGCAACACTTTTTAAAAGTTCCTCTGTAATCCAACTTTTGAATTTTAATTTTGGTCTGGTAAAGATTTGAGAGCTACATGTTCTCTGATGAAAGGTATCAGGGAGCATGCTGCCTGTTCCGTTGCTTTGGTATCTTCCCATCTCTCATTTAAGCTTCCACGACACTGTTAGTTACCCACCATCTTTTGGATAAAATCAAGACACCATTCCTTTGTCAAGAAAATGTCTTCCTGTGATTTGTTTTTGTAGACATATCTAGAAAAAAAATCAAGAACAATTGGCAGTTTTTGGTAGATGCAGTTTGAAAATATAATTTAAAATAGTGTTAACTTCTTTCCAGAGAGAATTTGGCCTTACTCTGTGTCTTGTCTATCAGGGTCCTGTATTCTTTCTTTCTTTCTTCCCATAAAGCAGGGAAAGAAAGGAAAAAAAAAAAAAATCAAACCCTTCCTCTCAGACCAAGAAAGGACTGAAGGAGCCTCAGCTTACATATTCAATAGTGCCCTGTATTAGAGCTTTCCAGTTCACCTTTGGGCAGGTCTCATATTTTCTCATCTTTTATAGTATAAACCACCTCCAAGTAGGAAGAAAAATTGTAAGTATGTAAGTTCTCTGAGAATTTCTTACTTCATTGGATTTTGTTCTATGTTAGTCTATGTAGGTCTTGGTGCTGCTCAGCAGATTTCTCCAACAGACATGATATCCCCAAGAAAAAATTACTTGGATCAATTATTCTTTCATATCTTTATTGCTAGCACTCGTGACAGCACTGAGACTGATAGGAGTAAGTGAAGAGAACAAAGTTCAAATCAGATTGAGGCACCTTCTACAGCAAAAATTATGTATACTATTATTGCATTCCAGGCTGTTTGTTAGAAGCAGAAAGGACTCCATGATTAATAAGCCAGAATCCTGGCCTCTCAGGAACTTTTGGGTTCCCAGACCATACTTGTGAGCTATAACAAATTGAAATATGTAATTTGCATGCACTTATCCTTGTTTCTCCTGATAAATAAATGTAAATTTCAGGATCATGGGACAGAGAAGCTAACTGGTCCACTGAGAATTACATTCAAGATTTGGACTTAAGGGTAGAACTATCTAGTAATATTGATTGCCATTGTTATTACCTCAGCTATATTTAAATACTAGTGTAACTAAAGGGTGTAACAAAACCATGAGACATAGAACAAAGAATCAAGAAGAGAATGTCCAGTCTCCTTCTCCCCTAAATAAAATAGCAGTAAGTGGTCATAAGTGAGATATGAGTGGTTAGCATTATTTGAGCAGTTTGAGCAGAGCAGCAAAGAAACCCAAGAAGTTGATTGATATTTCCAGGAACACTTGTGGAAAAACGTTAAACAATAGTTAGCAAATGAAAAGCCATTGGGATTTCACAATTAGAAAAATTGAACTTCAGGCTCTCTTTCTCTTTACATCATATGTTGCAAATGAAGTCAAACATAACTTTATACAAGGAACATATATGCATGTGTGTGTGCACACATTCTAGTTTATCTTATTAGGGTAGAGTGAATCAGTAAGATGTAGGAGAACTACACAGAGTTATCTTTATGAAGTTCAGAGCCCCTATTACACCCTGGTATGTATTAATCTTATGTCTTGTTGAAAAGAGTCTTTATAGGATACTCAAATAGTACCATGTTTATTTGGGGGTGTATGGAGCATTGTGGGTTTCTCAAATGTTTACCATTATGTGCTAAACTTTTCCCAAACTGGAAAGTGTTAGTCCACACCAGGACTTTGTGAACTTTTTCTGTAAGGGGCCACATAATAAATATTTTTGGTCTTGCAAATCAGTCTCTGTGGGGAAAAAAAAAAAAGTGAGTTCTTGTTGTTATATAGCAACAGCTATAGAGATAATATACCCTAAAGAGTGTGGCTGTGTGCTAATAAAATTTTATTGTAGACATGGAAAAATTGAATTTCATTTAATTTTTAATGTATCATGAAATACTTGTTTGATTTTTAGGCAGTTTTTGATCCACAGGCCATAGTTTGCCAACCCTTGTTCCTTTACAGTACTTTGTTTTTCAAACCATGATATTCATCAATGTGAGACTTTACCTTATGATGAGTTAATTTAGTAACAACTGTGAGAAAATGAGATATTCAGAGTTACTGCCACAGAACTCATGAGGTCTTCCAGACGAAGTCTGTTTGAAGACTATAGATTGTTTTATTTTAACATGCTCGGGGATAGGTGCTGAGGGGCCCGAAGAGGCGAAGACAGAGAGGAAATGAAATAGGCACCAGTACAGGCCAGTAGTGACCTAGGTTTTGTGCATTCTCAAAGCTGTATATACACAGATCTCACTTTATCTTCAGAAATTCCTATGAGGGAAGAGCTGGTCTCCCTATTTTATACATGTAAAAAAACAGGATTAGATTGAAAAAAAAAATTTGTTGGAGATAACATAGTCAAGTGGCCTAGCTAGCTGGGTTCAGCTGGCCTCTGGATAGTCAGCATGGGGCAGTTACATGGCAGGTACACCGCACTTAGTCTGTTGACTGGTATTGTGTCAGTCAACATAATACCAGTCAACAGTATTTGACTGGTACTGGTAATATTATGATATGATTGATTCATCTATGAAGAAGAAGGTGAAAAATTTAAAGCCTTCAGTAATATAAATTGCCTGTTGTAGCATACATGCCATAGGATTGCCACCACGGGGAGTTCTGCGGTGAAGGGACCTAAAGAAGGTATTAGGGACTGAAGAATACCTCTGTCAGAGGTGAAGTTGAACCTTGCACTACACTTTTGTCCAGTCAAACCATATATGCTTTTCTAGAGAGGAATAATAAAGATTAAAGTTCAGAGAAAGTCGTGCACTTAAAAATATGGCAAATCGGGCTTGCAGAGCCCAGAGTGAAATCCTTAGTGCTATGCTTGAGGGAAACAACGGAGGGTGGGATTTTTTTTTGATGCATTGCCAATCTTTCACTTAAAAAGAATCTGAGCATTAAAATTACTTATTTGAAGTGCTGGCAAGCTAATAAATTCAGAGGGCTGTTTTAAACATTGTCAATCTAAAATATAATCCTATTAAAATAATTATTTCTGAGTGGAGAATTCCCCTGTCCTCCTGTCTGTGGCCCATGAGAGAACAACATGAAAGGCATTCTAGAATGTCCTCTGAACATCCTTTGGTCAGCTGGTGTGTTTGCACAGGGTAATTCTCTTCTGCAGCGCATTTCCTTAGCCATAGCACTTTACAAGGCAAATGCCCTCATGTAATGGCAGGTTTACCCTAATAATGGGAGATGAGGATTATATTTGGAATGATACCTTCTAGGTCTTGGGAACCTTTTTGGTCTGTTAATTTGTGCTCATTTCAGTGTGTGATTGAAGATCCTGTTGAAATGTTTGTGTTTTCTTGCTTCTGTTCATTTCTTAGGCTTCTTTTCATCTAGCAGCATGGGTTACCTTGAATTAAATTGGTTTATGGCATGCCGTTCTCGGTAAAACTCTGCAAAGAAATGGTCACATAACTCAGAAAGGTTTGCCCTTGGAGTGATTTAGTCATGCTGGATGATAGCTGAGGAGGCTTATTGACTTTGAGCTCCCTTTGGAACCAAATTCAGAAAGCTGTGCACTTCTGTGGCACCTGTGAGACATTCACTTGAATAGAGCTACTGAGAAAAGCATTTCTGTTATTGGCATTTTTCCTAATGCATTTTGTATGTGTCTATACCACAGGGAGAAATGTGTGGTTATTGTTGAAATATTATCTACATGGCTTTGCTGAAGAAGAAGAGCCACTGTAGCAGTCAATAGATGACGTCTTGTGGTGTGTGTAATGGTTTGGGTCTGTGTCCCCATAACACCAAAACAAATTTATGTCTGTAATGTTCAACTTATGAAGCTCATTAAAGGGACCTTAAATTCGGCGACGTGGGGGTTGGTAGCTGTGATTTGGAATGGTATTTGAATGCTAGCTTTCTTTTTGTTCATCTAGTTTTGGCTGAGAAGATGGGCTTTGATCACTTGAGTACTTGCCCTGTGTGAATTCAAGATAGGAAGTCAAGCTCTCAGAAGTGCATAGGAGTCAATTTCCTTCTCCTTCTAAACAGATATGCTCCTGTTTAAATAAAAATTTGTGTGGACAGATCTTCATTTGTCATGTGTGCACCAGGCATGTTACATTTGTCTAAGAGGAACAGTTTTATGTAGGTAGATGTATAATGCCCGTAGGCTATCAGAACCATCTATTCATTTCCACAAATCCCCTCTCTTACAACAGCATCGCAGGAAGTTGATGTAATTGATTCTCTTGAGCAATACAAATACTGGAATTCATAATCGTTCCAATATATGAGTGAACTACTTCTTTTACATTAACAAAAAGCTGTTTATTTTTCTCAGGTGCTCATTAAACACTTACTGATTGGCAGCTTACCTTGTACCCAGCTGTAGGCTGAAACATGCCAAGAGGAAAAAGGCAGAAAGAAACCCTGACCTCATAGTCCATTAACCAGGGTAGACCCCAAGCATGTGGACACAGTGCATGCATTCATTAATTTCAGCGTTTCAAGTAAGCATGGCCAGATGGCTGATGGTAGTGAGGGGGACATCCAAGGAAGGGAGGAAGGGGACTCTGGTGAGCATGTTTCTTACAGTTGAAAGTTCGTAACCAGTCGCACAACTGTATAGTCATTACTTGGAGAAACCTGTGGTGGAAGGAAATAATAACAGTGAGAAGGGTCTGGTGAGGAAGGCCAGGAAGAGCTGCTGAGGAAGTGGGGATGGAGCTATGATCTGAAGGGGTGGCCTGCCTTACTGGGACAGGCTCACCGGAGTAGCAGGAGCTTTCCAGAGAGTGTCTGAGCCCGTGAGGGAAGTGAAAGGCTGTGGACTGGCTGGAAGGGGAAGGAGAGTGAGAGCTAAGATGGGGCCAGGACCTGGAGCCCTATGTTGAGGCATCTCCCCTGGTTTGGTGGGGCTTTTTGGGGTGGTAGCTATACCATGTTCTCAGGTGTTTGCTGGAAAAGATTTCTGTGGAGGGTCATGAATGGACACAGGTAGTCAGAAGGCTACTGTACACGAGAGAAAGCAGGGGCTTTTTTAGGGTAATGCTTGGTAGGGGACCCTGGATGGGACTGTGAAGAGAAATGAGAGTGATTGAAGGGTAACTAGGAGGTTAAATGTGCGAGAGTAGTGGGATGATCCAAGTCTGTGGTGTGGTCAGAGGCCATAAGGGACATTTTATCATGACATACAGGGTCCACCATAAAGTGTATGTGCTCTTGAGGAAAAGCAAAACTTTAATACACAGCAAACATTGACTCCTGGTAATCTGACTGCTTCGTCTATATGCACATTAGGCCTTTCATGATGCCTCAGCAAATTTAGTATTTAAAGAACTTTGTATTTAAAAAAAAAAAACATGAAGTAAAGCTGGATGTGTTGGTGTATAGCTGCCTATAGTTCCAGCACACAGGAGGCTGAGGCAGGAATTTTGCTACAGGTTACAGAACAGCTTGGATTATTCACTGAAGTTCAAAGTCAGCCTGAGTTAAAAGCTTTCCAAAGGGAATCCGATGCCTTGAGGGAATTGAAAGATCCTATTCTCAAAACAAGACCTTATCTCAGAACCCTGACTCAAAAATAAACAATAAAGCAACATGAAATAAGCCTTCTTTTGTTTCTTCCACATTAAAATATTTTGGTGGCAGTGGGTGTTGAGCCTAGGGACTTTGTACTGATGTAGGACCTCCACCCTCCCTTTTATTTTGAGATAGAGTTTTGCTAAGTTGCCCAGTTCAGTTTGAATTTGTGATCTTTATGCCTCAACCTTGTCTATGTTTTATAGTAGATGTCAATCCACTTTCTAATTTTTCTGGTAATTTTTTTTTGTGTCCTTTGAGAAAGGAAATTATAGTTCTTATCCTTTCTGCTTCTGATAGTGTAATTAAGACAGTGGAGATGCTCAGTTATGACTGTAAAAAGAAGTCCAAAAAGCAGGCTCGAGCCAGAAGATGGTATCAAAGTAAAATACTTCTAGCAATGTCAGCAAAATGTAAAGATACCATCAGAAAGAAACATTTGCTGCTTCTACTTTCCTGCTGATTTCAATCCAGAAAATTTAAATGATTTTTTTTTCTATATCAAAATGAGTTAAAATACAAGGAGGTCTTTTATTCTTTATAAGCTGAAGTCAGAGTAATTTATTTTACCTGGAAGAGAGTATTAAATTAGCTGTCAACTGTGCTACACAGGTGGATGGTAACTTTTGAATGAAATGACCAAGTCTCCAGTCCTAAGGCATTCATTTAATCGGGTGCTTTCCATTGAAAAAAGCAAAACATGAAATGTTGAGATAATCGTACTAAACTTCCAAGTAATTGCTTTTGTTAGCTCAACCCGTGTTTACTCATATTAATTACTGAAATTTGATAACCCCTTTGTTTCCTACTTAGCATGACTCTGAATGCAGAGGACAGAGCCATAAATCAGGTGGGTGGTTCTCTCTCAAGGCAGGACTCCTTTTCTTTGAAGTTGACAGCTTAAGGCTAATTCTCCAAGCTTGATAGGTTTATAATTCAAGAAAATGTGATTCAATGCTGATGGAATTTATTTTTGAAACTCATTATCGAAAGAAAGCCTTTCAAAGTAAAAAATGAAGTTTTGAGGTAAATCGTAAGTAAACAAAGACTGTCAGGGTCTCTAAGCACCCAGCCTTGGAGATCTCTATAGCGTACTTGTGTACTCGTCTGTACATTTTGGCTGGAGGAAAGTGACGGTACAACGTGATGAGAGATGGTATGGGAGCTTTGGCATTGCAGAAGTAAAGTGTGGGATTAAAGACTTAGCAACTTTTTTGTTTCTTCTCCTCTTTCAAAGTTGCCTTGATGTTGCCCTCTTTTTGAAAGAATAGTTTATTCGTGGTATGCCTTCTATGTTATTTTTTCCAAAGATGTATCGTGTTAGGTAGTATTTTTTTTCCCAGGTGGGGAGAGATATCAAACTTACAGGATTGCTGGGTTTGTTGAAAAATTGAATCCATGTCTCCTCCCTATCTGGCTGATTCATCTGTTCCTACACATGCTCATGGCCTCATCTCATTCATCCTGGGGAGGACTGAGTTTTTCACTTACTGTAATGACCACATTAGCACCTGTTCTAGGCCCTGGGGAAAAAGTAGGGGACAAACCCTGCTACCTCCCCTCCTCATAGACATCCTTCTTCTGGACACCGTTATTTGGCTCCTTAAAAGACATTAACTAATTTTTCTTTTTTAATGTATTTGGTACAGGGTCTCTGCGCAGGTCAGACTCCTAGTGATCCTCCTGTTTTCAGCCTCTCAGCGCTGGGATTACAGGTGTGTGTCCCGATGCCCTGACTCTGGCCAGCCCAGTGGGCTGGGCGGGGCTGGTGCATCATGGTATGCCAGCAGTCACACTACTTTGATTTTACAGCACTAGCTCTGTCACACACAACAGACATAGTACATATATTTTCTAAAATGTAATAGATAATTTTCTGTCTTAAAACACATAGTGTGTTATTGCATGCAGTTTTACTTAAACAAATGACCTGCGATATTTTTGCAATATTAACTAATTATATTTTGCTTAGGGACTATGAGGAGGGCTTGGTTATTTTCACCATTTTACACTTGGGAATGCTGTGCATTTTCGAGTCCTTAATATTATTAGTTATTGTTATTTTTCTTTGCCCTCAGCTTTTTATGTATTTAAAAATTTGCTTTGATTTTAGTGTAGTCTGGAGATGAAGATAATTAAGATTATTAGACTGCATGAAAGTGTGTTAGTGCAGTACATGGCAACAGCCCTCTTCTCTGACGACTTCAATAGGCCTGTGACACTGATTGGCTTAGAGTCTCCTTTCTGGGGTCTCTGACACTGTAGACTAGAGTTGGGCTTATCAGGTACTTGACCTCATAGATGAAATATTTCTGAAATTATCTTGTTTTGGACATATTCCCATGAAATTCCTTAAGATAATCACCTCTTTATTGCAACGTAACGTGATATTTTATTCTTTCTAGGTTTCATGTGCACATGTAAGCACACTTATATGTAATACTAGTTTTTCCATTTATATTTAAACTTTAGTAAATGAAATCTTTAAACTGATATGTCTATATTCTGTCAGTTTTGTATTAGGAATTATAACTAGTCAAAGATGATGAAAATAAGAATTGAGGAGCTTTAAACAATTGCAAGACTTCTAGACTGAGTGCTAGATTACACGAACACACAACATATTGATTTGGGGGGAATAAGAGCTATATATAGTTCAGATTCAAGCGATGACAGATGGGGGTTCACTAGCAACAAATCTGATGACTTCTAGGCATAATTCCAAACTCTTAAAAATATTCACCAGATGCAAGGACTCTTGCCATTCTTAATGAATTCACTTTATCTAAATGAGACCTATTTATATATTTTCTCCTGTGGCCCATCATCCTGAAGGCATTATATTTAACAACTTTTTTATTGTTACTTTTCTATTTAATGGATGCATTGCCATGTCTTAGGTTAGATAAGTTACTTTGGCTTTATTTTTTATTTTATTTTGTATTTTAGGGAAGGGTCTACAGGGTGTTCAGGGTCTCACTACTAGATCTGACTCCTAGTGATCTGCCTTTTTACAGCCTCTCTAGAGCTGGGATTACAAGCACATGCTACCACCCAGTCTTTGGCTTTCTTTAAAAGGAATCTAGATGTCTAGATATTTTACATTCATATATGGTCACAATCCACTGAGAATAATTTGTTCATAAGTATTTCTTTTTGTATTAGAATACTTGTCAAAATGAGCTTTTCTGGAGGAGGTCCACTGTGTTCGTTTGCTCATCTTCTGTTGCAGCTTGGAATACTTAGACAGTTTTCCTTTACTTCTTGACATTACCCCTTTTACTTGTATTCTAGGCCATTGTAAATGTCTTTTTTAATTTTTTCTCATCAGTCCACACATGATTGTAATGCCCTTTAAAAATGTTTTTGATGTTGCTGATGGCCCCCCACTGATTCCTGATATATTCTACTTTGTTTTCTTCTGTGTTCTATATTTTGCTCTCCATCCTGCATCTACAGGGCATGATTGGGAAATGTAGTGAGTGTTTAAAAGTTAAAAATTATTACAGTAAAAGATGCATTGATATCAATTCTTTGTGGAATTGATATCATTTTCCTTTACGTAAAACCTATTTATATCATTGTCACTTTTTTGGAAGAGGTCCTCTTTCTTGAGGTTTAGGTTTTCTTGCCCTGGCTGCTTCGATGTCCTGAATCTGTTCAGAATGTTTCCTTTTTGTGGTTATTTTGACTTTGAGGAAAAGCCAGATTGAATGTTCCCAGATGCAGTGAATAAGGTGGATGAAGGTACACAGCAATGTTTTCATGAGTCTGCTTTTCCATTGGGTGGCTCTGGACAGCATTATTCACCGTATGTTTATCACACTTCATAGAAAAGGATTCATGAAAGAGAACTTCAGAATTGATTCAGAAAATGGCAAGAGCAATACAATAAGTGTGTTCAGAGTGGAGTGTATTTTGAGGGTGATTAATGATAACATGTCTTTGATTGTCATCCTTTATATCCATCAGTCCATCTGTCCATCAGTCCAAACATACATTTTGATTATCTTGTCTATCCATTGTTTCATTTACTCTTCTCTCGTTGCTGGGACAAATACCTAACACCCAAAATGAGGGAAGGAAAGGTTTATTTAGCTCACAGTTGCTGAAGGTTTCAGTCTATATTCAGCTGGCTCCAAGGCAGAGGGGCACATGGCAGAGAGCAGCAGTTCATGGCAGCCAAACAGCAACAACAACAAAGAGCAATGGCTACAGAAAGTCTGTCTGTTTTTCTTTTCTATTACATTCAGGCTCTTTGCCCCAGGTTTTGGGGAAGTGAAGTACTCACACCCATAATCCCAGCAGTACTAAGACCCATAATCCTAGCCTTGGATCACATATAATCCCAGTGATTAACTCACAAACTCTAAAAGTCCCCACCCCATGACTGCATGAGGCTTTAGGGGAACAACTAGGGACATATCATAATATCCATTCATCTGTCTATCCATCTACTGTCTGTCCATCCATACATGTCATCCACTGTCCATCCGTCCGTCCGTCCGTCCGTCCGTCCGTCCGTCCGTCCATCCATCCATCTATCCATCCATTTATCATGGCTTTTCAGAGTTAGATGTAAACATAAAGTTCACAGAAAGCCTAGGGATACGATGAATAATACTCTGCAGTCTTCATCACTCACATTTTACTTTACAGTGTTCTAGAGTCTTGGCCATACTGTTCTGCACAGTTTTCTGGTTCTGTTTGCATGCTGCTGTGAGTTCTGTAGTGACATTATTTGAGGTAATAACCTTTTCATTTTAAATTGTAATCAATGTCTTTTAAGCTTGACTGCTGATTGTTTAAAACTTTTTTTTTTTTTTTTGGTTCTGGTAATGGAACTCAGGACCTTGAGCTTGCCAAGCAGGCACTGGATAAATGAGCTATGTTCCCCACTCCTAAACTTTTAGAAGCTGAGTGATTAGGGTTTTTTTTTTTTTCTTTTGAGTGAAGAAAATTAAGTACTGTTCTTAAATGGAACAACAGAAGTAAACTGTGATTTCATTGTACCCTTCTGTGTTCTTGTGATGTTCCTATCAGCAGCTTTCACGGAGTTTAAGAACCGATTAAATGAAATGTGTTAACATGTATGTCTTAGGATAGGAGTGCTTTCCTGGCATGTGCCTTATCCACCAGATTGATCTTCCTGTTTTGTCTTAAGTTCATCCTTGTGAATGTTAGACACAATGCTATTCCAATTTAAATAATCCAAAATTGAAAAGGAACTAAAGTCTGTTAAACCAACTGAGCCATGGAGAGACCCAGAGGGGCCACAGGAAAGGAGAGAGGGGTGGGAGAGAGGAGAAATCTGAGAGGGACACAGCAGAGGTCATCAAGACCTTGTCTTGAGGAATAAAGAAAAGGGTGATTTTCTTGCTACAGATGCTTCAAGTGTACTGGGGAGATGTTTTGAACTACTTCTTTTTGCCTGGGGGTCAATATAAAAGGGCAAAGGATTACTTGGTTAGCCAAAGCTTAGTAATGACCAGCGACCAAAGCTGCAACTCTCCCTCTCTCTGCCTCTGGAGAGCAGAAGCCATGCTTTGGGTGACATTGAAACATGAGAAAACAGAAACAAGGGTCCAAATCTGGCCCTATGCTTTGCTACCACTCCTGGATAAATGAGCTATGTTCCTCACTCCTAAACTTTTAGAAGCTGAGTGATTAGGGTTTTTTTTTTTTTTTTCTTTTGAGTGAAGAAAATTAAGTACTGTTCTTAAATGGAACAACAGAAGTAAACTGTGATTTCATTGTACCCTTCTGTGTTCTTGTGATGTTCCTATCAGCAGCTTTCATGGAGTTTAAGAACCGATTAAATGAAATGTGTTAACATGTATGTCTTAGGACAGGAGTGCTTTCCTGGCATGTGCCTTATCCACCAGATTATTTTCTTCAGTTTTAAAATCATCTGTGAAACAGACTATTTTATCCCCCTGGCAAGTTGAGGTGATATAGCATTCTTTTAGTATCCACTAACCATGTAGATAGGATAAAATATTCTGGAAGTTCAAAAGAAAATATGTGCTGAGGAGATGCCTAGTGCTGTTTGCTGAGATTTATTTTCTTTGTAAAATGTCAGTGTCTGTTGCCTTTCCTGCAGGTAGCCCTCCTGCTTCCTTGTTGCCTGAGTCCTTCAGTGTCTTAGGTCGGACTGCATCTGTTCCCGCAGAGCTTTCCCTTCCTGCAGCAGAAAGCTGGTTTGTTTGGCTGACAGATGGGGTTCCCGCTTTGGCCTAGACGTGCCTAGTTAAAGGGTTTCTGTTTGAAGCCTGCAGGTGAAGCCCGACTCCACACAGACCCCTGCTTCTAAAGTTCCCTTCATGGCCACGTAAAGCAGTAAGGAAGTTTTTAATTGACATTGTCTACTGTTAAGAGGGCATGGTGTGGACATCTTTTGAGAAGGTTTATTTTATCTTTCTATGAAATGTCAAGCTCTCAATGCATTGGATAATGCAGTGTGCTGCCTTTGGAGAGAAGAGGTACCTTAGAATTGTCGTTTATCTCTTAAAATTTTGGTGCATTTTGACATCTCAAGAGCAACACTCGCCCAAATGCTGTCACTATCTTCACCCAAAGCTTAAATTATTTGAGGGATGGGTGTAGTTAAAAAGCAGTATTTAATGCCCAAAACACATCAAATTTGGGTGAAGGGAATGCATTCTGCATAATGCCTGGAGATGTCTTGTATGGTGTGGTTACCTAGCAACAAGTGGAAACTGTGTGAAAATGAGGTGCTTATCTGTTGTTGAAGTGGGTGCAATGAAACTTATTACGCCAGCCTGTTTTGCTTGGCATGTTATTAAAATCACAGCTAATGTGGAAAGAACTGGAGCCTGTTCCCATTCGATACAGAGGCAGTGTTAAAGGCAGCTACTGTAAAATGCCAGTGCTTTGATCAGTAAAATGGAAACTTGCAGCCTCTGTAAATACTCAGCATTGAGATGGTAGAATTTGGTTTATATTATCAAAGATTTATTAATAATAAAAGAGCAGACAGATCTGTAGTGGTGATTTAAGCTCCCAGTTATTTAGATTTTTTTTTTTTTTTTTTAAGAAATTCAGGGAGCCAGTTGTAGTTTTGTCTGTGATAATAGCTTGGTGCAGCTCAACTCTCGTAGCCAAATTATATTTAACTGTTTGCTGAGCTTATTGATGAATTCTAACCACAGCCTTTATAGTTTTTTTTTTTTTTTTAAATTTACAGAACTGTGATGCATTGTCATTATCCTTAAAGGTTCTATTTTTATTTAGTCAGTTTAAAATAAGCTGCAGATCTTTTATTCTACAGCTGTTATATTTTTTGATGGGAGTAGAAAGCTTCTTACCCTTAGCGTGTCATTAGGTCTTGTTGCTGCTGTCTGTTTTACTGCAGGCCTGTCGTACCACTTCCTTGAGGTCTTTCTCATGTTCAACAAAAGCAGAAAATCAAACTCAGAATCTGACTAAAATAACCTCTTTGGTTTCCTGTGATCCTAATATGAGATAGCACCAGTTATCCCAGAGATGAAGAAAAGTTTAAGTACTTTCTGTGCCCATCAAACACTGGATGTACACAGAGAAATCTGGCACACAGAACCCAGCAGTGCTAGTTGTATCCCGCCATTACTTGTGGGGCTTTGGAATGTGTTTATGTGTAGCAGATGGAGCTATTAGTTAGCTGGGCTATCTTGAAGAATTGCTTTCCCAGGTAATCAGCTCTGCTCATTTAGGATGTCGTTTCTCCACCTCGATATGTCAGTTCAAGAAGCAGGAATGATTAATCGCTGCGAGTGGACAGTGTGCTAGAATAACTCTGTGAGGGGAACCAGCCCCTGGTGCTCCCGCACAACAGGGACTTTGGAGTGCTGTGCGGCAGAGCAAACAAGATGGAAACGATGACCAAGATGCTTCCTGAAGCTTACTTGTCAGTATATAGAGTTGCTGTGGCAACCTGAAGATTTGCAATTCATAGGAAGAGTAGAGCGAGACAAAACCTTAAGTCATGGCTGTCATTACAGTGCAATGGGTGCCACCAACACCTGGCAACCTCTATTACTTCAACTTGTTTCTTTTCACGCTTGGAGGAATAAAATGCATAAAGGAGTAATATGCATAGTAAACCTCTTGGTAAAATATGTATGTGCTCAGCATTTCAGATGACTAAAATCTTTAAGAGTTCTCCTCTACTTAAACCAATAGTAGATAATAATGTTCAATGTAAGATTTCTGTCATACCCTTAACAGAGAAAGAACTGAGATGAAAGGATAAAGATGCATTGTTTTTCAAATTTAAAAATGGGAGGCAGATTGCAATGTATTTCAGAAATTATCCCTTCTAGAAATGCTCAGAATGTACTGTTCAACATGAATAGGAACAAGAAAATAAAGTTCTCAGCTTTCTTAGGTCTAAATGTAAATTCTTCGCCATCTTCCATTGTAAAAGTATGGGTACTTTCAGTTTATTTGGGCTTATAACCCATAAAGATAAATATTGATAGTGTGCAGTTGAAGGTTTTCTTACAGGTGGGAGGTGGGTGGGAGAATCCAACACAACTGTTGTTAAATATGGTTACATCATTTATATATGTTCTGTAATTTCTCATTTAATGGAAAGCTGGGATTTTCAGCATCACACAATTGTCTTCCGCAGGTGTCAGCTTCAATATTGGAAATGGATGGGTATATAAATATATGCTTACGTTTTAGCCAGTTGTTAGATGGCTTAGCTCTTGTGTTTGCTGTATGAACAATTTCAAACATTTGTTTGGGGAAAAAACCAAACTGTTTGCAGCATTTTCTGGTACTTCAGTGTACTTAGTATCCAGTTCTTTTGCTGTAGATGTTTTCCAAGTATGTTTTTAAAACAGTTCAACTGAACTTTGCCTGGGATTTCCTTTTCAAAATCTGTTTCCAACTGTCAGAAAAATCCGTAGTTGCAATAAAACCACAGCTAACAGTGTTCTGACAGGTGCATCACATCTGGAATTAAATCTGAAGGGCTGATGTGTTAAAAACACATTAAATATTTAATATTAAAAAGCAGATTACAGTTTTCCTCTCATCTTTTGGAGGGTAGAGCAAACTGACTGTACCATTGTAAAGAGTTGCACTTCTAAAAAGGCCTATTCAATATAAATCAGAATCCGGAAATCTAGGTTACGGCAAAGGGGATGAGAAAACAAGTAGCAGCTTCCACAGCTGCCTTGACAGCTTAGCTGCCATGTTTTCCCTGTTGAGAAGGGAAGGCTTTTGATTGGTTTCCTCAAACCAGTGTAGGGCTGTAATTGGAGATGATCTTCTTGAAGATGGAGCCTTTTATTTTTGTGGCTTTTTGGGGAGCTGTAATGCCTGCCTCTCCTTTTAATCAGATATTTGAGAGCTGCAACTTCAGGTCAAGTGAGCATATTCAACCTGATTTTTCTTTTACGGTGGTTTCAGTAACTGGAGTATTATGTTTAAACAGAAAGTGTCTCGAATAGTCCTGTTTTAGGAAATGGTCTGCCTGAGAGCAGCATTTGCCAGCTGTTGGTGGACTTGAGAGGAGGCACTGACACCTATAATTTGTAACTCAGTTAAAATTGTTTACTTTGCCTGGACACACCTGTGGACAAGGAGCAAGTGGCTAATTTTAAGTTTAGCTACGTAATTTTACTTGTATAGCCAGATGTCCTTTAATTTATTTTCTAGGAAACTAACAACAGGAGCAAGATTTTAACTGTAATTGCTGAATTCTAGTAAAGAGACCCATGAATGGGCTGGAAGGATACCTTAAGGGGAAACGTTTGTGTGTATGCGACAAAGCACTAATTTTGGGTTCACATAATTATTGTACAGAAATATTTAAAATGGTGATCTATTAAGTCTTATCTGTTGAGACATGATCCCTTTTGCATCTGGCAGGCCTCATGCAACAAATTTCCTTTCTTTTAAGTGATCTCTGAAGCTGTCAAGTTCACTTGAGTGAACCGCGCTTGAGGGAACTGTACAATTTTCTCTGGCAATGGCATGCTGCTGATGACATATTTTTAGAATTAGCTTTTTCTCTCCCCCACCCTTCTAGAAACTGAACTTTTATTTAAGCTCCCTGCTGTTAACATTGGAAAGAAAGTTTCCCTTGCCAATGTTTGCCCGAAAGGAAGAAAATGTTTGCATTTTGTATGCAGTGTTCGTAAACTTGATGAGTCTAACAGTTTGGCACCGCTGGTGAGCACGTCTGCTCGGAGTTCTGAAGGGCAGATGGAAAAGTGTCATGAAGCACAGCAGCTACTCTGAAAAGGTATGGCAGAGCCACCCTATTTATAAAAAATGGGGGTCAGGAATCCAGAATTTACTTTCCTGAGTGGTCGAAAGGTCCTTTCTTAGGATATGGTGCTCTAGTTGGTCAAACAATGGTGAACACAAGATCATTTCCTCTCTTATTCACTTAGATAAGGTTAGCAGAAGGCCTGGATTGATCTGGTTTCTCCAGGCAGAAAGATTTCAGTAAGGCTTTTTCACCCTCACTTTCTGTGTCTTGGTTTTAATTGGAGGATCATGCTAAGTTTGCCAGGGCCTCTATACCATTTATTCTAGAAGCTGGTGCCACCACCTTAACCTGCAATATTTTATAGATTCAATGCAAAAAAAAATCATTGCGGTTTCATTTAACATAAAGTCAAATTTTGTGTGTGTGAGGGGCAGGGTCAAGGAATGAGGACTTAAAAAAATCTCCCAGCACAAGTGAAAATGTACTATTGGACAGTACTATGAAAGTAGTAGGGAATTAACTAGTAAGTGTGTGGCAAGTGACGTGGACAAGAAGAATCCAAGCAAAAGTGATTTGTTCTAAGAACCTGTGTAAGGCAGTTTAGGAAGATGCACTTTTCTTTGGCCCCTATTGTACAGCCGCACTGAGTCAGGTAAATGAAACTGCTTTGGCTTTGTGCATCATTAGTAAGCAAGAAGAACATGGCATGGGTCATTAAGATTTACAGCTCAAATGTAAATAATTCAGGACCCACAAACAAAATTAAAAAACCAACTGTGACACTGCATGGAGCCTGGTCCTCAGGGCCCTTTTGAGTGGGAACCTCTCCCGTTTTGGCTGGAGACCTGTCCATCTGGGTACAGATGGTTGTAAGAGCTTTTTAATGACCTTTTCTAATGCTGGTGAATGTGTCTTTGGACACCATCATAACCAGTGGATGAAGAGAGTAGAAACAGCAGGATGGTGGCAGCTGAAGAATTAAATGTCCTGAATTTGTTAGACATCTGCAGAAACATGCAATTTGTTGGGCAGGAAATTGTAAACAAAACAGACTGAGTCAATTACCAATACACCTGTGACACCCCAGGATGCCAGCTCTAGTAGTATAATGGCAACTTTCAAAGTCCATACCCCCTGGAGCAACCTGTTGAATATTGCAAGACTGCCAGCACAATTGGAGGCTTCCTTTGCCCATGGGACTGGAGCTTGGCTGACAGCTCCAGCCCGCTGAGGAGCAAGAGGAAGTCACAGTGAGCAGGAGGAAGTAGGTGTAAGTTTCCTGCTTTTGCTTATCTCTTTGATTATGTGGTGATCTCCTGTGTGGTCACATCTATTATACTTTATACCCATTGCTCTAAATTTGGGCACAATACATGTTTCTGGGGAGTTTCAAGAACCAAAAAGATATAATGTACTTAGGGAATTATGTAAAAAGGGTGTACTTTAGCAGTTGTCCTTTAGGACCCTGTGCATGTACATTTGTAATGAAGATCTCCAGGTAACCGATACATACAAACTTAGTTGAGAAATATGCTCATGTGGGTCTCAAGATATCTCTGGAAAGTCTGAAGTTCTGGAACAGCCATGAGAAGACTCAGACTAAAGCTGGTGATCTAGACAACAGCTCATTACACAAATAGCTATCATTCAGGATTGGGCCTGGTGGAGATGAAAGCAGCTAAGGACAAAAACGTGTTCCCTTGATGAATCTCTATGGAAGAGCCAACTGACTGACTTTGGGTTTGGACATCAGCCACTTCTTGATTCTAGCATCTGTTCCAAGCTCTGGATCTTGCCATTTAAGGTCCATTCTGTCATCATGTTCACTCAGTTTAACTAATCAGATTATTGAGTCTCAGGGGCTCATTTTCAGGTTCATGGTCAAAGATTTCTTAATCCTCTGGAGGATTCAGTTAATTTCCTACTTTAAAAGACCAGATGGGGTATTGGCTTTATGAACCTGAACACACAGCCTTCATTAACTGGGAGATTTTTGCAAACTGGAGATTTGTGATGATTGTAATTTATAATTATGTATAGTAAGAGTTTAAGAACTCAAAAGGCATGTCTGTTATGATGTATTTCTTGAAGGAAGGAAGAAGCAGTGAAGGATTCCCAAAAAACCTTTCTTTTCATCGGTATTAAGGGAGAGGGTAAAAGGTAGAAATGCTGTCAAAAGTTATTTGTGTGTTTCAGAGGGTGGATGAGAGATTAAACATTATTGTAAGAGAGAAACAGGAGACCTAAACAAAAGGAGCAGACTATGGAGGTAAGAGACCACGGTTAGGAAACACTTAGGATCTGAAGAAATCAGAAATATCCTGTGAACTGTGTAAGGTGACTGAAAAGAGAAGAAAATTCTAGGTATGCTATCAGCGTCAGATTTCACACTTAGAGATCTGGTTTACTTTTTGTTAATACATTCACATTTTTACCCCTGATCTTGTATCATCTTAAAAAAAAAAAAAAAAATCATTGTGCATTCATTCACAAGACCTAGCTAATAGCACGGTCTTCTTTTCTTCCCTTCTGTAATATTTGTATTCTGATTTAGTGGGCTCCTGAATCTTTTATCTTTAGTGCATTATGATGTTGTATAGTTTATGTAAATATTTGTCTTGAGGTACTTTAAGTACTTGCTCCTGTAAAGTCTCACATTTAAATTGTTTTATGGCAGTCATTCTGTTTAAATTAAACCCTAATCTCTTCAATCCTATTGTCAAGGCCTCACTGTTGGCTTGGGTTTAATGGAGATGAAATTTGGTTAGTTCCTTTATGTGGTATATGTAACTTGATTTTCCAGGTAGTGATAAACATTGGGACTTGGGCTTCGGGCTCTTTGACGTTAATATGTAAAAATCCTGATTTCAAATGTGAGACAGTTTGACATTTTAGGCTTAATACAATTTGCAGCAAATTTTTTTTTAAACAAATGTGTAAGATGGAATGGTATTCTTGGTTCTGATATTACAGTGGATCTTAGTTGAAACAAACCCCTGGTGGCTCATGTTTTCCTGAGGCTAATAGAATTCTTTGGAAGCCTACAAGGGTAGTATTTTGATAATTTGCCTCTCAGTTCTTGTGTTCTGCAGGATTTTTCTAAATATAGCCACCTTGCATATAAATAGATCACATGAGGCAGTAGACTAGTAGACTGTTTGTTCTTGTTAAGGGTAATGATCTTAACTACTTGGGTGTTTCACTCCCCTTACACTCTTGGGCTGTGCTGTTAGAGAAGTTTTCTTCTGTTGGATTATCAGAACCTACAGAACTTAACCAGGGAGCTACATGTGACCTTTGCATTCCAGGAGGGGAATTGTTTTCTCTGGTGTTTCTCTAGAAAGGGCTTTTAATGTGTAAAGAGCAGGCAAGGAGTGGGGCAAACTTTTAACTCAAGCTCAGTTCTTTTGTTTCTTATCAATATTGCTTCTTATGCACCTCAGAATTAGGTATTATACCATAACCTAGTAAGTATAAAGGCAGCATTTTTTCACTGCAGATATCTTCTGCATTGAAAGATCTAATCTGTTAAAATCTTAAGCTATTTCTATCAGGGATGATATAGTTATTTCAGCATTGTAATGAATTACTTTGTAAAGATTCACCTCAACTTTCCTATAAACAGTGAGCTCCTTTAGTCATGTAATCCATGATTCAATTAAAAATGTTTTGATTTGCATTTAACTTCGCAGGAATTAACTGTCAAGGTGGCATCACAGTTTAATGAGCTGCTGGGAGAAATTGTGGTCTCTAGCCAGACAGTTTTCAAGTGAGTTGAAGTCTATTTTCCTCTGGATGGTTAAAGAGACATAGGCATTGAAATACATTTTCTTTTTCCTAAATGTTTTCTTTTTTTTTTTCTGTTTCTATAAAACCATCTAAACTTAAATTTTGAATTATTTTATTTATATTGAATTATTTTACATCTCTTTTTAACATTCATTTCAAAAGTCTTTCAGTTCATTGAGAATGTTTTTTCTATATTGTTCTAGAAACTTTTCTCCTTTTCATCTCTGCTCTCGAATTAAATTGAATTCCCTGTGGCTGACATGATTCAGTCTAAACAGTAATTATTTGAATAGTTCAAAAAAGTCAAAATATTGTACTTTCTTCTTCTTCTTCTTCTTCTTTTTTTTTTTTTTTGTACTGAGGATTGAACCCAGGGCTGTGAGTGTGCTCTACCATGGAATTATATTGCTAACCTGGTTTTCTTTCTTTTCAAGCTGGTCAGATCTTGCTGCTTGCTTGAGTTTTTAGATGAGAACAAACCACCCCAGCCCCACCCCCGTGTCTGTAATCCTTGCAGTTCCCCATCATGAAACTAGTCTTTGGTTATGGTCTTTGACATTAAATCACAAAGTTAGCGCTCTGGCTGTATATGAAATGTAAAAATAAGCCATTTCAGTTTGTGTAGGACAGAATACAGTACTCGAATACCAAAGCACCAGATGAATTTAAATTGTGTGGTGTGCTTTGTCTCTGATTGTTGGCTCTGTCTCTGCTGCTTAAATACTGATAAGGAGATTCTACAAGAACACTAGATATGATGTGTGCTACTTGAGTTTACTGTTATCCAGCAGATTTATTCATTCCATGTTTACAATCTGAGCAGTTCGCTTCCTATCAGGATTTAGTGATTCTGATGAGTAAAAATAGAAATATATTGTTTCATATATTTTCACTCCAGAGATGTAATACTGGAAAGCAGCAGACAATTGGCCAAAGAGGCACAGCTTTGAATATGATTCCTGCTTTTCATAAAAATGTGTGTTTGATTATCACTTCATAAACCCATGATCTGGAGCTAAAATTTTCTGTCAGTGTCTAAAGTGAAGTTGTATATTAATGGTGTGACTTGGCATTATCAGCAGAAGAGCTATGCTACTGTAGTATTTAAACTGCTTGCTAGACATGGCAGCTGGTACAGTGGATAATAATGTATTGAAGGTTTTCGGAAACCTCCTAGAGCTTTCTCACCATTATTTGTGTGTTGGGGCTTCTTTCCTGTGAACACAAAAGGAGTGGGAGAAGCCATACACAGGGAGGCAAGAGAAGAGCTTCGGCCCAGAGCCACTCTGGTTTTTCTTTCATGTTGCTTCTTCCATGAGCCTGCTTATTCTCATTTGGAATCAAATGCTTAGAATTTTATTTGTTTCTTCTTTTGCAGAAATCTTAGGCCCTATTTATCTGTCTTGCATGCTCATTGATTTTTGCATGTACTTTATCTTACAACTTTTAGAAACTCCTAACTCAAGCAGATTATTTAAAACGGTTATCATTATTTAGGTTTTAGCTGTGTTTAGAGCATCAAGCAGGTGCAACAAATAATATGTAATATATGAATAGTGAATACTTGGTGAAAGTAGCCATTTATAGAGAAATGAAGATGATGAATTTAAGAATAGCATTTGGTTAGCTTTACAGGTTGAAAATCGCTGTCATGTGTTTTCTCATTTGGTCTCACATGTGTTATCTTATAACAGTACTGTGAGATGCAGGGAATAGTCTACTTTCCAGGTGTGAAAAATATCTGAGAGAGGTTAAGAGATTGTCTCAGTGTCACTGCGGCTACTGTGTGATTCAACTGGGATTTGAAGCCATTTTTCAGATTCAAAACTTTTCCTTCATTAGATCGTGCTGTTAGAAGAGATGCTATACTCTCTCATCCAGGTCTCAAGTTGTAGTTCTTTTTAAAATGCAGATCCTGTAGAAAAGGAAATCCTCCTTATTAGAGGATAACTGATGCCTAGAAAAGGTCACCTAAGCCGCTCCACTTACAGCAGGCACCAGAATTTCATAGTCAGTGGAGATAAAGATTTGATTGAATTTTATCATGAAAAGTGAAACTAAAAGTGAGGAATATTATTTTATATCTGACATGTAAACTGAAATTGTATCTCTGTGCTAATTCTTAGAGTGAACAGAGAATCAAAGGTTGATTGTTTTCTGCAATTTTTCTGAACAAAGTGAGATGATGGAATGACACCATGTCTCATCTTAGGGCTTAGGATAAATCTATACCCTTGTAGATTTTCTTTTCGGGCCATAATTTGGTTTAATTTTGCTGATACTCATTTAAAAAATTTTTTTTTTTGGTTCACACAGTTACTACTCCCATTGATCACATGAAATTCTACAATGTTGATAGTACTACTTTATTTGTACACACAGCATACGATCTTCTGGACTTACAATGAGCAGAAGAGTTAGGTAATTGAATAAGGATTAATTTTATAAGTGATTGGTGTGTTATTTTTATGTCATGACTGTTGTTTTTTACACAATGATATGATGAATATTAAAATAATTAGAACTGGGCCAGTGAGATAGCTCAGCAGACTAAGCACTTGCTTAGGGAAGCACAGGGACCAGGGCTTGATCCCTGGCCACCACATGCTGCACCAGCTTTGGCCCCAGGAGTGCTGGGCTGTCTACCCAGACCAGATATGGTGGTACATGCCTTTTAATCCCAGCTCTGGGGAGGCTGAGATGGGAGGATCACTACAAGTCTGAGCTGCATAGTGAGACCCTGTGCCAAATGCATAAATTAAAAAAAAAATTAGAACCTTTTGAAGTAATAAAGTATCATATCATAAAGATGTTTATTTAATTTCTGTAGTTTAGGGAATGGTCTGCAGGGTGTTCAGGGTCTCACTACTAGATTGGACTCTGATTCTCCGTTTACAGCCTTCCAAGTGCTAGGATTACAGGCACATGCCACCATCACCAGTCTCAATAGCTATCTCCATGTGCCCCGAGGGCAGGGCTGGCATGGCAGGCCCAGGGATTGTATTCCTGACCCTGGGCCTGCTTGCAGGCGCTTTAAACTGCTGAGCTATTTGTAGGCCCTCATAAAGATATTTTATGTAGAAGTGTTTAGCATTTCTCTTTTTCACTCCTAGTTACCCACTTATATGGAAATAAAAGTTCATTAGGACTATGGTAGGGTCAGAAAAAAAATAAGCAAATGGTTTTATAAGAGGCTTTCATTTTAATATAGCATTTGTGTTATGCAATGGATTAGCAGCTGTTTTATACATGTGCTTTGGCATGTGTGTGTGTGTGTGTGTGTGTGTGTGTGTGTGTGTGTGTGACTGTAAGTATTTTAGGTAGCATTTACACAAGGAATTATTTCTACTGAGGGTGATATTCTGATATTAATGATCAATAACATTTTGAGATTAACTACCCTTTTGGAAGCTAGCTTCCTAGGATCCTGTTTTACCTCTGCCATTTACTGGTTGTATAATCTGTCACAGTTTTCTGTTTCGATAAATGGAGACACTGATAGTATCTTCTCCAGACTTTAAAAAAAAAAAAAAAATGTATCTAGTATGGAGTCTACAGGATCTCACTACAAAGATTGGACTGATAGTGATTTTCTTGATTTCAGCCTCCCAAGCACTGAGATTACAGGCATGTACCACCAGGCCCAGTCTCAATTGCCATCTCAGTGCTGCCAGGGGTGAGGCCAGCATGGCACACAGGGGATCAAATCCCAGTTCTGTGTCTGCCTCAGCATGCACTTTAATCCACTGAGCTATTTTACTGGCCCCTCCAAAGACTTGTTTTAATAATTGAATATTTTAATGCATGGAAAGTTTCTAGAACAGTATTGCCACATGGTAAACACTTAGGAGTTTTTGATTTGATCGTGAGATGTACTCTGAATAGTTTGGGAGAAAGACACTTTAATTTAGGATGAGAACATTTTTTTGTCATTGTTGTTACCAGCAAAGTAAAATCTCAGAAATACTTGCTGAAAGAAAATAAAAAACTAGATTTGCTATTGGATTATATATAAGAGCTCATGATGGTTTTGCAAATATTTTTAGATATTCTAAACAATTAATTGTATTCATTGTTCTCATGTACAGCTTGTCTTCCCTCAAGCGTCTTTATTTCTAGCTCCCCTCCCCTCAGTAAGTAAATCAGTTATTTCTTTAGGTTTTTTTTTTTTAACCAAGAAATCTTAAAGTAACTAATTTAATGGCTGAGTGAAATGTTGGCTTTAAATTTCTTTCATGTGTATGTATAGTAGAAGTTGAATGAGAATTTATCTTTCAGTTGATCGCTTGCTTTGAGTTTTAGGAGTGATGATGACAGATGAACAGTAATTGAAGTATGAATAACATCTTGGAAAGATAAATGACACTGTTTCTATTGGAAAATATCTCATTCTTCCATTGTAATGCATGAGTATTTACTGTTTTTTAATGGCCAAGGGTTCCTGATGTTTGCAACATATTTATCTGGCTCAGGATAAACTAACGGAAAATGACACTCTCCGGGTAGGGAGGTCCCTTTGTGGATTGACATGGCAGTTGCTTTGGTAACTCTAGTGGTACAGCAGTGGGCATGGCCATGGCTCAGACTGCATGTGAGTCCTCACGTCTCGGTCCAGGAGAGAGCGGCACTGTTGTTAAAAGGTGCTGCATGCTAAAATCTTTAAATCTGCTGGAAGGCTGGGCTGTTCTTCTTCCTATAGATATATAGTTGTGAATCTGCTTTTAAAAGGATCAGAGTTTAGAAAAAAATCAGTACATTTTTTTCTAAAATACTTTAGTTTGCTTCATAATGCTGTTTATAAAAGCAGGTTCAAATTCATTTTTTTTAGTTACTTAAGTCTGCTTCACAAAGCTATAGGCTTTCTCACGTCATTTTAATTTAGCTTTGATCCAAAAATATAAAGGCATATATGGATAAGACTGAACTAGAGTCTTTCTAAGCATTATGTTAACATTTTGAAGTCTATTATTTTATTTTTTGAAGCATGGTATAAAGAATTTATTTATTTTTTAATGTCATTTTGAGACAGGGTCTCACTATGCAGTTCAGGCTGTCCTTCAGCTCACTTTGTAGCTCAAGCTGGTCTTGAACTAACAACAATCCTCCTGCCCCAGCCTCCCAAGTGCTGGGATTACAGGCCTGCGCAAGAATTTATAATAGTTGTTTTTTATTTTTATTTTTAGCAAAGAGGTGCTTAATGAAAATCAGATAATTAAAATAAAGGGATCCAATTTTGGCCTTAAATTATTGAGTTCAAAGCCTCCGTTGTGTTTTAATTGACTTTGTATTTTTTTATTATTATTAAACTCTGGTCTTATTTTGAGAAATGAAGCCAGCAAGTTCAGAAGCTCCAGTTTAACTGTGAGGGTATAGAAAACTGTAAGCAACATATGCCTGATGATTAAGCCTGCTGTGAAATTCTTCTAAAATAGGATTTAGGGCTGCTGAGGTAGCCAGCGGACTAAAGTGCCTGTGGCTAGATCCCTGGCAGCAGCACCATGTGAGCCCCACCTCAGGGTGGGCTGACCCTGCCAGAGTCTAGGGGTAGTGGTGCACGCCTATAATCCCGCACTAGGGAGGCTGAAAGCAAGAGGATCACCGTGAGTCCAAACTGTGTAGTGAGACAATGCAGCAACCAAATACATTGAAAGAAAGAAAGAAAGAAAGAAAGAAAGAAAGAAAGAAAGAAAGAAAGAAAGAAAGAAAGAAAGAAAGATAGGATTGAGAAGTAAATTTTACTTTCTTTGGGCAAAAAGAATTATACATTTTCTTATTTATTTTAAGGATGAAATGAAGTCAGAGACTGGATAGGGTCACCGAAGAATGAGGCTTCTCTTGTTATTTAGATGCTGTGTGGCAGATTATGTTGAGGGTGTTCTAATGATTAGCATATCCCAGTTTTTTTTTTTTTATTAAGTTTAAAAGTGTAAACTTTCCCTATTATTCCATAACTAAATATAGCAATGAGATTTAATCTGAAGTCAAGAACATTATCCAAATCTGATTTGATGTATGTAGGATTGCACATTCATTGAGTAGTACAGATTGTGTTAAATGGGCCTGAAATAATGTTCAGGAAAGAGAATCACTTTCTATTCTTCTTGACACAAACAGTTTGTCACAGATATGCATCCCTCTTCCTATCTTGTTAGTGTAGTCGTTATATTTTTCATTACAAGTTTTATGCAAATAGTCTAGTTTTCTTTAATTAGGTTTACATGAATACATTGCAATTACAGACTAGGTGTTATTAATACATGCAATTAAACATGTAATTAATATGTGTAATTATGTAGTAAGAGGTATGCCAGAGCTGGGCTCTATGCTGATTTATTGTATAGGTGCTCCATGCACAAAAACAGCTAGGGACTCGTGCGTCTTAACATTTACTCCCTCTGTAAATGTGCAGTGGTTTGCTTTCAGGGTTTGTGCTTTTTCATTTGGATTCGGGAGAATCATCTTACTGTTGTGGGGGCAACTGGATTGTGATCATCTTTCACTTGTGTGACATCTAGTCTTCTACTGAGAGAATTCACAGAAGATCTTGGCGTGGTCTCATGGTCTAGGATGTGTGACAGCACTGTGCTCGGTGCTAGCCTCACCCCGGGAACACAGGTGTCACTTGTTTATTTAATATTTGGTGCCTTCCCCCTTAGCTCACTTCCCCCTCTTCTAAACCCTTAAGAATGTCTTTTTATTTTTTTGGCACCCATTAATAATTTATCATATTCTTGCCCATATCATCATTACATATTTTAATAAGTTCTGCAAACATATGTAATATGCTTTGCTATCTCCTCTGCATGTATTCTAGTGCTCTTTCCCTTGTCCTCCATCCTCTTGACTATATGTTTTTTCTTTTTTTTTGTATTTAGGATAGGATGTATAGGGTCTCATTGCGTAGATTGGACTGGCAGTGATCCTCCTGTTTACAGCCTCCCAAGTGCTGGGATTACAGGCGGTGCCACCATGCCCAGTCTCAATCCCTGCCTGTTCAGCATGCCCCAGGGGCAGGGGTGGGGCTAGCACTGCAGGTCTGGGGATGGAACTCCAGCCCCCCCCCCCCCCCCCCCCCCCCAGTCTGCCTAAGCAGGTGCTTTAATCTGCTGAGCTACTTGGCTGGCCCTTTGATTATATTTCTTGACCACTTGACTTATGATTCTTTTTCTTAGGAAGGGATTTGGGATTTTAACTGTGGTGAGAAAATAAACATAGCAGGGATATAACACTGTCAAGGACTAAAGGGGCATAGAACTAATTCAGACTATTGAAATCTTGATTTGAGATTACACACTTCTCAAATAATTGTTCTGGATATGGGATATTGTGAGACGGAAGCTAAGACGCCCAGTTGATCTGAGCCTTAAAATGGAAACTGCAGGCATATTTATTCGTGGGTCATTAATGGGCAAACAAGTCCAAAACAGTGTGTAGCGTGTTGTCTTCAGTGCTTTGGTTATGGTCTTTGGGAAAGGCCCAAGGGTCGAATAACTACCGCCGTGTCATTTTGATTTGATGGCTTAAGTAGATAGGCTTTCCTTAAAATAAAAAAGATCAAACCAAAATGTGAGCCATAAAAGTTGATGGGGATTCATATGCAGCATGCTTCCAGGGGGGACCTGGGAACAGATGTGTTGACTGCTCTCAATGTGCTGGGATCTGTCCATGTTTTCCTTACAGACCCCCTTCTGTCTGGTGCACTCTGTCCTCTAAAAGCTTCCTGAATTGCTTTGTAAACAAGGCAGCTACTACAGCTGCAACTGTTGGGTTTGGACTTTTGCCAGCTTGGAATTTATCTCTGTCCTAATGCTATATATCTGATGGAGCAAGAAAAGTGGCTTTTTCCCCTCTTAAAGCATATGGAAGCATTCACAGAGGAAGACTGTACTGCGTAAAGGAGCTCCTAACCCTTAAAACTGTATGCATTTCTGTGGACTATTTTGACATTCATTCTTTGCTATCAGGGTTCAGTGCTTTCCCTTGAGTCCTGCATTGCAAGGCTGCCTCATTAAAAAACCCATAATAATTCTAATATCCTTTATATTGGTGGCCTTCTTGGGTTCAAAAGGACTAGACTCAGTCTCTTGATTGAAAGAATGAAGTTTTTCTTTTTCTTAAATCAAGATTTCTTTGTTTCATAGGCCAATATTTAGCAATGAAAAGACAAAGTAAAACCAAAAAGGATTGAAATAGAAAACTAAAATTCTTAAGAAATTTTGTTTAGGGATTAGCCCTACCTGGAAGTTGCACTAGTGCTTATGTGCTGCATGAACTTCACATTTCCTTTGTGTATTATATAGAGAAGTCTTGCAGTATGTGTTTTTTTTTAAGTACCCAAACACCTGTGTTCTTGCAAAAGAAAATAAGAATTCTGCTTTATTGTATTCTTGGCGTGCTGATGAGTTTTCCATTTAAGTCTCTTTCTTATCTAGCTTTTGAAGTCTTCTGCTTAGGTGGATTCTTTTATGTATTCTCACTAGATCAGGATTTTGAAAACTTTCATTGTTCATCTTTTCATTTATTTTATAGTTGTCTCCACTGCTGCTGCCACTTTGATCTCTTTGGGCTGATGATGTGTGACACCATGCAGCTAGAGTTGGCATTTGCCCATCTGCAGTGCTTTCCATTTGTGTTATATTACTATATTAGAACTAAAATCTGTATCATTCAGTGACAGCAGAAAGCTCAAAATCTTGAGTATTCTCAGTATTCTTTTTTGGGACCAATATGTGTTGGAATCAGTACTTTCTGGCCAACATTTTTTCCTGCCCCAGCTTCTGAGATGAAATAACTTTTTTTTTTAAATCTCAGGGTTTGGCCTGTTCAGTAGTCCTATAGATAACATTATATGCCATAAACATGAACTAAGCTCAATGATATCAACAAGAGTGAAAAAGGAGAAAAGGAATTAGGAGGGGAGGTAGAGAAAGGAAAGAGAATCAACAAAGGAAACAAGCTGTCTTGTGGCCATGTACTTATTCTCCACAAGGACTGTAAAACAGATGTATTGCAAATGTGTACTAATAAAAAAAATAGGAAAAAGAGGGATATCTTAACTAATTTTCTTGGGGTAGACTTGATGCATAAATCCCAGAAAGAGAAGCTGTGTGGAAACTCTGGCCCATCATATGGCACAGTAGAAGGAAGCTTGCATGAGATTTTCCAGGCTTGTGATGGGTGCTCATCAGCTCTAGGTCATGAGGTGTTCCATCCCTGACTGACACCACTGTGAACTTCCTCAATCTTTGGCTGTTCCTCCTTTAGAGGAGTGCTGTCCTCTATCCTGGAGTAGAAATCCAGGCTTTCATTTGATGTCTTTTGGTTTCAGTCCCAGATGGTGAACTGTGCAAGGATTTCAACTCATCAGGGACAGCCAAGTAGCTGTAGTATGAAAAACTGAACTATTGTGCTTGGTGGGAAAAATTGTTGTTTGAGGAACTAAAATTGACACAGTTTCTAAAGGCAAAGGGAAGTTAATGCATTCAATTATTATTTCTTCTTGTTTTTTTTTTTTTTAGAGAGAGAGCATCATTCCTTTATTTCCATTCCCAATCTTCACATGTGAAAATAAGAAACTGGCTTTTTTTTAATCTGTTGCCAACACCCCATTTACCACCTTCTTTTAAAAAAAAAAAATTAAGGACTTGTTTGAAAATTTGCTCAGGGCTGAAACTTGTCATTCCATTTCTCAGCCCACAAGCAAGTTATTTCCTCCCCTTTAGAGTAAGGAGAATGCTTGTTAGAAATTTGATAATTAAGGGGTTTATTTGGCATTTAAAGTTGCTTACCCTTATTCAGTACACAAAATCCTAAACTCTACCTTTAGTTGACAGCTTATCATTTCAAAGTGAACTTTGAAATAAAAGTGGCCCTCTTGGCAACGTGTGGGAGCTTTGAAACCTTCCTAGTGCAGAACAGCAGATTACTGGGTGCTACTGTAGTAATTTCAGAAGCACTTAATAAAACCAATTAGTGTAGCCTTTGCCTGTGTCTCACACCAATACCCCAAACCTGTGCTTTGCATCTTTTCTGTACAGCAGTGATGGATTTACATTGAACTTACTTAGTGGTTCAGCTTGAAAGACCATAAACGAAGATTAGGGAGCCATGGAACTACTGTGCCTCTCCCCCATTATGTAATTAGAAGTCCCATCGTATCATTATTAAATAGTAACTCATAATTTTGGTAGAGTGAATGGCTGAAGGGAGTCATTGTAATCCCCAAACCTTTGTCCCTCACCTAAGACTAGAGTGTGTTGTTGACCTTTCAGAGGACAAGTCATTACAGTTACTCATCCTTAAGGCAAAAGCAATAGCATCTTATACAGTACTTTCATGTGACATTGGCAAAGCGCTTCTCATTGTATGTATGGCTAACACTATATTAAATTTTTATCATGCTTTCTCAACTGTGAGGATAGTCCACAGTTACTTGTACTTTCAACATATAAGCAACTATAATGTAGTAACTTATTTATTTTGGAAATTGCTTTTTTGATTATTTAATCTTCATTAACAACACTGTAAATGAATGAGGTTTTGTTATGTTTTTAAAATCAAATATCTTTAAAATATCTTAGTTGTATTCTAGGGTCTAACATACTTCATCAAGATTTGGTTAATTGGGCCAGCCAAATAGCTCAGCAGATTAAAGTGCCTGTAAGTAGGCACAGGTTCTAGGGTTTTGATCCTGGGGCCTGCCATGTTGGCTCCATCCCCTGGGGTTTATTGAGATGGCAATTGAGACTGGGCGTGGTGGCACAGACCTGTAATCCCAGATCTTGGGAGGCTGTAAACAGGTGGATCAAAATGAGTCCTGTATAGTAGTGAGACCCTGAACATCCTGTAGACCCCTCCTTAAAAATACAAAAAAAAAAGTTTGATTAATTATTTTCAAAATAGAAATCTTTAAGGAAACAATTTATGAATAATGAGGGAAGAAGTATTCAGATATTATTGTTAAGGAAGCTTGACTTTTAGAATATGAGATATAAAGATAATCTTTGTGGTTATGTATGAGTTTAAAACCAAGGAAAAATATATGAGGGGAAAACAGAAAAAATTCTAAATTTACTGCTAGAGTCATTTAATAACAGCAAAGGCCCACATTTTTGCTACTGCTGCTGCTCTTTCTTCTGTTCCTCCTGTTCTTCTTCTTCCTCCTCTTCTTTTTCCTCCTCTTCCACCTCATAGTACCACTCCCCCATGGTGCTGGGAACTGAACATATGGCCTTGTGCATGCTAGGCAAATATTCTACCACTGAGCTACATTCCTAACCCTGCATGTTCTTTGGAAAGAATGTACTTCCTACTTATGGGAAAGCTCACCTAAAATACTATAGCAAATATGTGACCACACCTAGATTTTTCACATCTTAACACTTTGCCAAGTTAACAGTTCGGCATACCACTGATTGCATTTATTTTATCCTTGCCTTATTCCATACCCTTCTCTCAAGCTAAAACTAAAATACAGATCTGGACCATAAATTAGTCTCAAGTAAATTGTAGTAAAATATGTGCATATATAGACTGTGGTATGTTTTCAATGACATAATACAGAATTATACAAATGCTGTCATGTTGAACTGAGGCTATGGCTCAGTGACAAAGCACTTGCTTAGCATATATGAGACCCTGAGAACAATACCCAGAATAGCACCCCACCTAGCATAGCTCATGCTATGCTGTTATATTTGGAATTTAGTTTTTCCTGTTCTTTTCATTTGTGAGATTTATTCATATCAATCCAAATAGCTGTTTTTTAAAACTTTTAGTGCTCTGTATTTTTCTAGTTTCTCACTATACTATTTATTTATTATCCTAATATTGGTAGGCTCAGTGAAAGGACAGAAATTCTTATACATCTCTGATCCTGTTTATCTTCTGCTTTTGAATGTATGCAGCAATTCCTGTAGAGTAACCCTTGCAAGTAGAGTTGCGTTGGGCATCCTGGGCTGTCCTAGTACTGCTCTCCCATGTGATTGGTACAGATTCCCGTTGTTTCATATTATCCCCCAAACTGACATTGCCAGAAAATAAAACTGTATCAATTTGATAATAATGAAAACTTACCTTTTTGTTTTCATGTACATTTCCCTGACTGGTAAGGTTGAGTTTCACTGTGCATTTATTGGCCATTTGGGTTTTCTGTCAGTTGCCTATCAAGATGATGTATCTGGTTTTCTGCTGGATTGTTTTTTCTTTCCTTTTGATATATAGAAAGTCTTTGCTTTTAATACTAAGCCTTAGTTACTTTTGTGCATTTCAAGTCTGTGGCTTGTCTTTTTACTTTTGCTTATGCTATCTTCTATGGAACAAAAGGTTTTAATTTTAATGTAGAAAACTCAATAATTTCCTTTCTTCTAAAAGTTTTGTTTTTTACTTTCATTTAAACTAACAGTAATTTTTATGTATAGCATGTAGTTAAGGGTCTAAGGTTTTTTTGTTTGCTCTATATGATACTTGGTTGTCTTATTGCTCAAACAAGCCTGGGTGCTCCTCCTGCCTTCCCTCTCCTTTCTGTTCTTCTCCTAAATGTCTTTGAAATTTTTTGAAAACACAATTTGGACTCCATGAAAGTAATTTTGGACTTACCCAACAAATTGCAAAAATTACAACTAGACCTTCTTGTAGCTGTATCATTCAGGTGCTCCAAATGTTAACCTCTTACACAGCTACATTAGAACTATGAAAATTAGAAAATTAGCAATGTAGTGTTCATTCCCATTTTATTAGTTGTCTTACTTTTAGTTGCTGTGGGAGTCAATTGAAGATCACACTTTGCATTGATTTGTCACGTCTCACTAATTAGTCTGTGACCTCTTTTCAGTCTCTCTTTGTCTTCTGTGAATCTGATACTTTCAAACACTACTAGCCCGAAAGTTTGAAAAATATTCTTTAATTTGATGTTTCCTCATGGCTAAATTTGTTATGCATTTGTTTGGAAAAATGTAATCTGTGTCCTCCTTAGCACATCTTATGAGGAGGTCTGAAATTATAATGCCTGTTTATCCCACTGTGGACAGTGTCAGGCTTGGCCATTTAGTTAAGACGATGCCTGCTATGTCTCTGCATAGTAGGAACATTTTCTCTTTTGCAGTTTTCATATCCTTTCTTACCTGCAGTATATGCCAAATGATTCTCTACTTCTAATATAGTTTCCACATATATTAATTGGAGCACCATTCTGTCAGCACTGATGTTTTTACTGTGTCCATAAGTTTGAGTTTTGCAGAATGTAATAGAGTTGGAATTATACAAAGTGTAGCAATTTCAAATTCCTTTCTTCACTGTAGTAATAAGCATGTAAGATTATTTCATGTCTTCTCATAGCTTGAGAGCATGTGTCTTTTTAGCACTGGACTTTCATTGTCTGGACTTTATTATTTTATTTAATACACCATAGTTTATTAAATCATTTACCAAATGAAGGGTATCTTCTCTGCTTCTAAGATTTGGTAGTTGTGAATAAATCTGTTAGAAGCATCTGTGTGGACATAATTTTCAACTCTTTTGAGTAAATAGTGAGCCTAATTGGTTGGCATGTATGGTAAAAGGATATGTAGTTTTGGAAGAAATTGCCACAATGGCTGAACTGTTTTACATTTTCACCAACGATACCTGAGAGTTTTGCTGTTTTATCCACTCACCATTTGCTGCTGTCAGTGTTGTGAATTTGGGCTATGCTCACAGTGTGTTGTGGTATCCTGTGTTAATTTACATCTCCCAGGTGAAGGTATGTGGAATACCTTCATATCTTATATGTTTCACTTGGGTACATTTGCATATGTTCTGGTATATAATGTGGGATACAGATGCAGTTTATTTTTTTCCTCAGTAGTCATTCAATTTTCCTAATATTTATTACAAATCCCATCAGTTCCCCCATTGCTTTAAATAAGTTTATTTACATTTTAAATTTGAAAAACAATAGACCCAGCTGACATGCAGATATTTGGAATTTTTTTTACCACCAACATTTGCCATGGTTTTGTTCACATGTCATTTATGTTCATACATTTTCTATTTGTTATGTGCAGAATTTTGTATTTATATCACAGGTACTTATAGGAATTTAAACTGTGTGAAAGGCTAAATTTGTAGTATGTTGAAGATTGGAATGAAAGTTTCCTATCAGATGTTCATTATGTCAGTCACCAAAGCTGGATGAAAGAAGTGGCTATGTGGAAACTCCTGGAGAATAGCTTCATCATTAATCTTTTAAGGATATTTTATCATCGTAAAAAGATAGAAGCTATTTTAGGTGGAGGCAAGAAAAAGAATGGAATATACATACCTCGCAATAAAAAATGAGAGGTGGCTTTGAAAAATTGGGAGTTAGGAAGAAATCCTGTTGCACTTAGGATATGCTGATTATAAAATCAAGGCATATTTTAGCAGATACAATTTCTAAGAAGTTAATGTGTACCTTTTACAGTAATGGTGTTTTCTCTCAACTTTTCTTTTTAGGTAAGTGACAGCCTTATGCTTGGATGCAGCAGCTCAGGATGGGTGAGTGTTTTAGGCTCCATCCTCCCGTCGGCTCCTGTGTAGTAAGTTCTGCTCCTTACATATGCCATGGGCCAGTGTGGGTGAAGCGGGCACCTCTACAAAAACTGAATTGTTTGCTGTAAGCTCTTTGCCTCTTTTACTTGAAGTTTGTGGTTTGTGTAGAATTTTTCATGCATGTGGTCTCGGGGATTATAAAGAAGAATGAAAGGATAGGGTTCCCTCTTGTAAGAAGGCTGGGATTCAATAAAGTTGGCCTTAGAAAGAAAGAACATGGGTTTTATTACTTTTGAATTCCAGTCTCCCATTATTAATTTTATAAGTCACTTGTATGTCTTTTTTTCCCTCCAATTTCCTCATTTACTAACTAGGTATATTAATATCTGTTTACTTTGTGAAGTTGTTGGGAAGATTAAATCTGGGAATTAGCTTATCACAGCATTTCTCTTTACAGTTGTTCCTCATTTCTTCTTTCCATCTTCAGCTCTTTACCCAAATGCTCAGAGACAGCAAGGTTTAGAATGTAGGAAAATAGCATCTCTCCTCATATTTTGAAGTGTCTTTGGCTGAGATACATAGAGTCTTGGAGCAGGCACCAGAGCATTTGTGAAAGAGTCTGTAGTGAGTCTAAGGAATACTTTCCAAAGCAGCAAAACATCTCCTTGAACTTCCTAGTCACATTAGAAAAGCCTACTTCAGTGTGGCTTAGGTATTGTTCCAAGTAGCCTTAGTTGAATCCCTTTGATCATGTTAGAATTTTATGTTGAGAAATATCTCCTTTGTTTAATCTAAAGTAGAATTTAAGCAGATGAATAAAGAATGTAAGCTGAGATCATTTGATATCATGCAGTACTTTAAATAATTATCGCATTGTTGTTTGGAATTATCTAGCTATCTGGCCAAGTAAACAGATGAATGATAGTCACTGAGAAGGGGAAGGAAACAGTTTGATTTTGAAAGTGGAAGAAAACTGTGCCTGAGCTAGAAAGACATAAATCAGAAAAGGCAGGAAGATCTGAAAGGAAATGCCTGGGCATTTTAGTTTGTGTGGCTCAAATACTTCTTATCCAATGAAGTATAGTGCCTAACTAGAAAAGTCCCTTTCAGAGCAGAGGTTGGGGCCAAGGGAGACTACAGTTCATTGCACATTCAGGAATTAAAATATCTCCAAATTAGTTCCAGTGAATCATTTTAAATTATTTTAAAAGCCCTTTATATTTTAATCAGAGCCTATTCACGACCAGTTAATTTGGATAGCATGTTCTAAAATTACTTTCCTCCAATGATATGTTGTGTCATTGCCATAGAATGCAGAAACCCTGTGGAGAGGGGACTTGGGAAGACTGAAAGTACCAAGGAGTTATTGGCCTCAGTCAAGTTTTGGTGGCTAAGAGTTTGTTCTTGCCACCTGATCTAGATAAGTGAGCTATGCTAGTCTTGTAGAGCGGGTGGTTGGCTGCACAAAATACCAGCAGTTTGATTATTTTCTTGTATATTCAGGGAGCTTGGCTTAGGAAAATACTGCTTTAGTTACTTTAGCTAATTTCAAAATGTTTACCCATTACAGTATTTGCCTTTCTTACTGTTATTAGAAACTATATACAGTACTCCCTCATTATATAAACACCATGTGGTACTGTGTCTCTTATTATTGCTTTAGAAGAAAGAACAAGTAGGTAGATCACATGTTGGTCCAAGTTAAACTTTATGTTCTGTGCTTTTCATTTCAAAAATGTTTAAACTGAAAGTCTTGAGGAGGACCTGCCTGAGGTTACATAGCAGTGCAGTGACGAAAGTCTGAGCTAATGCTTTACTGATAGTAATGTTGGTCTTCTCTTGGATTGAAGAGGCTCTTCCTACTTAGTTGTGGCTCTACATCTTCCACTGACTGGGTGGGTAGGGCCAGCATTGTCTGTATGCAGGCTGCTTATATTTCACTAAATCAGAGGAGTCAGTCATGTTCAGTATTTTTATGATTCCCCCCACCTCCAGTTGCCCGAATCTATCTTGGGTCGATGTAGTACATTACTTATTATTTAACAGCATTCTCCAGGGAAAGAAAGCAGAAGAAAGAGATGGACAGGAAGGGTCCATTTTTAAATCACTGCACTGAGTAGCAACCGCTAGTTGAGAATTTTTTGGCAGTTTGTTAGAATCTCATTTTAAAGCAATAACACACTCAGAGTTGTATTCAAACACTGAGATAAATGCATCAACCTAAATTCATGGTTTTGTTTTTTTCATGTAGCTGCTAATTATTGAACATAACGAGGCTTATTCATAATTTCTTTTCTCCTGCTTGATAGCCATAATCCTGTATTTGTGCTGCTGTCATTCCCATGGTAACAGACTAATGTCTGAAGCATAAGATTATTAAACACAGAGCAGTACATTAAAATAATGTTAAGGTTCTGACTTGCAGAGAGACTTTCACACTGGGGCAAACGTCAAAAAAGAGAACACTTACACAGAAAGCAATTTACTTGGCCAGTAATGTTTAGTATTCCCACAGCTATTATGGAAGAGATTTGTTTGAATTATAGCCTCTTTCTTCTCAGCCCATCATCTTTCGGCTTTGCAGCCAAGTCTTAATCTGGTGTTTATGATGTCAGCCTGTTGCCATGGGAGTTATTCTGTCACAGATGTATTGTGACTTCACTGCAGGGAAGAGGCAGAAGAAAATTTAGGATGAAAGAGAACAACTTTAACGTTAATCTCCAGCATATCTGTTCTGCAAAGAAGTATTCCTTTCACCTTTATGTGCTCTTAAAGAAAAGTTAAGTGATGCTTTGTCGAAGGTTGGCCCATCATAAATGTTGTTGAAATGACTAAAATGCCAAAAGCCAGCACTAAGGAAAAAATGTTATGTAGCTTGACCTTAGGTATTTGAAGAGTGGTCAAGATTTATGTTTTTAATCCTATGCTACAGTAATGAAGCACAGCCTTGTTTGTAGTGCATAAATTGATACACCATTTTTGCCTGCTTTTCTTGTGAGAGGATTTCTTGTATCTTAAATCTAATGGGATTGCATACTCAAGGACAAGGCTTCCTGCCATGTGCCCTTTGCTTCTTCCACCATTAGCAGCTACATCTTTACTAGTCATGGACGTATGTGGAAGTTCTGCCAAATGGAGAAGTGTCTTTGGAGCCAAATTTTGTAGTGCTCATAAGTGTGTTCACATTATGGTCCCTTGGGGGCTCCTTCATCATCTGCTATCTGGGACATTGTCCCATTTGGAAGGCATAAAACTCTAGACTTTTCCTAGGGATAAAAGATGTGTGCAGATAAGCTGAGAACACAGGTGTTGGTGGTGTGTGTGATGTACTCTTTGAGTGTCATAAACCAACAGTAAAAATAGAATGCATATATTCTATGCTATTCTCTTCCCTTTTTTTTTTTTTAAGATACAGACTATAGGAAGAACTTGGAAAATGAAGTGCTGTGCAATAAGTAAAAGCTTTTTGAGCTATATTTAAGCAGTATATACAGTTAGAAAATTAGCTGTAACTGGTTTGTCTTTTACTCTGGAATTACAAACATTTGGAATTTTTTCTCTCATCTTTGAACTTAATTTTTCTTAATGGAGTAAACACTAAGGTAGGCAAAGGCTAAGCAAGTTCATATTCTTTCTTTCAAATGTCTCTTTCTAATTGCTGTCAATTAGAAAATGCTGGTCACCTTGAAATCTGCATAACCTCATTTCAAATTTGTAGTAAGACTGTCTCCCTATATTCTCTCATCCAAATCAGCATCATTCTTCAAGAGTAGAAACTCATATCAATATGTCATGTACCTTTATAATATTTTTTTTTTCAGTTTTTGTGGAGCTTGCTTCAGAAGCAGCACTGAATATGCAAATAATTTTAATAAAAAAGGGCAGAAATAAGTTAATGTACTTCATTGGTGATTCCCCCACCCCCATCTAATTCTCTAGGCTGACATCTATTGTAAATCTTGAAGCAGGTGGAAGAATTTGGCTTCTGTATTTTGTTAGTGGCTCTCAAATCTTGATGCTTGATTTCAACCCTAAAGGTAATGATTTGATTATTTGGGGATTGGTTTGGTCTTTGTGATTTTTTTAAAAGATCTCTAGATGATTCTAATGTACAAATTAGTTTGGAAGGCCATTGCTTTTTTTTTTTTTTGTGTGTGTATTTAGTACGGGTCTCACTATACAGATCGGACTCCTAGTGATCTTTACTGTTTTTCAGCCTCCCAAGTGCTGTGATTATAGGCGTGCGTCTCCATGCCCAATTTCATTCACCTCAGCGGGCCCCGGGGGGCAGGGTCCGCATGGCTGGCAGGGCAGGCTGGGGATGGAACCCTTGGCATCTGCCAAAATAGGCACTTTTTAATCCATTGAGCTATTTGGTGGGCCCTGGCCTTTGCTTTTTATGTAGTAAGGGTTGAAAATTGAAGTAGTAAGGTCAAATCTAATGACAGACATACAAGTGATTTTTAGAAATTGATAGGTTTTAGAGGCAACAGGGATGGCAGCGGTGGTGGCGGTGCAGCAGAGAAGCAGATAGGGGGAGGGAAAGCCTTTATTAACTCTAGTCAGGGAGATGGGCAGATCCTCTGACCTGAGACAGAGAGCCTGAGACTTTATGTACTTTTGCTAGGGGTGGAGTTTGAGGGGGAGGTTTAGCGACATACAAGGAGCTGATTGGAGGCTCCCTTGTGTTGGTGGGAAAGGTCAAAGGAAGTTGTACCCAGGGCTGGAGGGGGAAGGAGGAGGAAGTGGTCATTGGGAAGATAAGCTGTTGTTTTAAGGGCTTCAGCCGTATTGAATGACCACCATGATAATTCAGTAATTCATACTAGGGCCATAACCTATCAGAGATGAGCTATGAACCTCTTGCTTTATGTCAAACCTGCTTGGAGCCCTCATTTCCTCTCTCATAAACATACACTGTGAAATAACTGTACCCCAAAAGTTCCAACCTATTTTTTTTTCTTCTGCAATGAATGGTGGGTGAATGTTAATTATCCTTGATGCTTTCATTGACTTTCTACTTTTGTCTTTCAATAAAATTGTAAAATTTCCAAAAACATTTAATTGAAACTATGAAAAATCCCACACCTAGTAAAGAAAAGGATGGAGTTGTGTTTTAGAGACTTGATTAGCACTGGAAATTGAACTTTAGTTTTTGATGTAGAGTTCTGCACTCTGCGTCATCTCTATGGTGTGCTCAGCCTGCATGCAAATTGTTTTCCTTAAGTTCTTTTTAAGTGATGAGATGACATTAAAAGAATAGTTTAATCATGTTTTCATTTTTCAATATGTAACGCTAGAGAAGATAAGGAAAAGTAGATTTCTTCATCTCATAAGCTGAAGTACCTTTTCAATGAAGTTCTGACTAAAACTTAACCCGGCAGTTTTTCATTTATCTTGGATATTGCTTTTCACTTGTCTCGTGGATCTTGTAAACATGATTTTCCCTGTGGAGCTAGATACAAAGCAAAGGTTATAAAGAAAAGTGTTGGTATCCAAGCATCTTGCTTCTGACGTTAAGCCTTAAGAAATATATTTGAGTTTAAAGGAAAGTAATAGGTTTGCTTGAATTTTCTTACTTTTCCTTCACATTCTCTTTTACTGCACTATAGATAGCCCTGAAGACTTGATTTAGATAAAGACCTGATGTAATTTCAGGAAGCAGTACTGTTGGATGGCTGCAACGGATGCTCATATCTCTGTTGATACAGCTTTGTAGATCTCCGAAGACCATATGCAGAATTAAGTTGCTAGATCTGTATCTGGGAGCCCAACCCTCATCTCTGATTTAAATTTTTGAATTTGTTGAGAATAGTGTACCTGTGCAGAGTAGGGACTCCTTGAAATCTTAGGTACCATGGTTTTGTAAATTTAGTCTTTATTACTGAATAGTTTTTCACTGTGGGCAGTGATTGTGTATTTGGCTGATAAAAACTCCATTTATCAATAATTTTAGTTTATATTCAAAATAAGAATGTATTAATACGTAACTGCTTTCTTATGTTTTTTGGTTTTTTATTCCTCTGTAGTTTTGTTTACAGATTCTGTCAAATTCTATATTGGATTTTAAAAGATCTTAATAATGAGATTTGGTATGGAGAAGATCCAGTAATGTTATTGCTGACTTACGTTTGGGGAGTATTTTGGTTATTTTTCATTTAGAGAAAAATATAAATATTCTGTTTTTGAAAAAAATGCATCATTGTCCTTTTTAAAAATACTGTTGACTTTGCTTTTATTTATTTTTTAATGAGACTTTCTAAGCTTTATTCCTTCCCTTGCTAATAATGATAACCTTTAGGAGTGCACTTTATCCCAATTCTTGTGTGAAAACTTTTATTCTGGTGCACGCCTCTAGTCCCAGCATTCAGGAGGCTGAGGTAGGAGGAATGCCTTGAGTTCAAGGCCAGTCTGAAGTATGATAGCAAGACCTTCTCTCATAAAACAAAAGCAAAACAAAACAAAAACATGTTTACTTGAATTGAAAAGGAAGTATAGTTTAGAAAAAAATTCACCTGTAATTCTATAAACTTTTGAAATTAATATTTTTCTTTACCATGGGTTCAGGTTAAATTTCATTTGATTTTTTTATCGTTACATTATTTATATCATTCATGTAAAATTTTTTGGATCAAATATTTAAAGATTGTATAATAATTTTCTGATGTACCATAATTTACTGAACTGCTTCTGTATTTTTGATCCTTCACATTGTTTCCAGAATTTTCTTATAAATAATGTTTTGGTGAAATCTTTATATTTGATCTTTGCATTTCAAAGAATTTCTTTATATTAAGGTTTTATAACTGTAATGCTTAGGTCAGAGATAAGAGCTTTTTTTAATATTTTAAATTACTCTCTACAATGGTTAGTTTAGTTTCACTTCTAACTGGGACAAACTATCTTCCATGCTGTCATTGTACTTGGGAGTATTTGCTTTTAAAATCTTGTGTAATTCTACAATGGAAAAATATTTTTGTATTTATGTGCTTTTTGAGAGATTATTTTCCTCCAAAGGTTTACTACTCATTCACTATTTTTAGCATTGCGTAGGTTCTTTCCCTATTTCTGAATCAGTTTTAGAGTGTGTGTGTCTGTGTGTGTATGTATGATGTCTAGTCAATCTGTTAAGACTTTAGAGTAAAAATAGCCCTTTATCTGCCCTCTTATGACTTTAAAAAAGTCCCCTCCTAATTTTTGGCTTTTCTGCTTAAGAAGAGCTTTAAAAAAATCAATTAGCTTAATGAATGAGTTGTTCATTTAACAGGCACTTACTGATGTTATATGACAGACACTGAGGAATGTTAGTGAATTAAACAGATAACCCACTTTCTGTAGAATTTGTGCCTCAGTTACTCTTCTCTCATTGCTGGGACAAACACCTGACACCCAAAATGAAGGAAAGCAAGGTTTATTTTTATTTAGCTCACAGTTACTGGACGTTTCAGTCCATACTCAGCTGGCTCCAAGGCAGAGTGGCACAGGGCAAAGGGCAGCAGTTCATGGTGGTGGCAAAGAGCAAGAGAAGCCAACAGAGGAGTAGCAGCAACAGTGGAAACAGAGAGGAAGTCTGTCTCTCTTATGTTGCATTGAGGCTTCTTTCCCAGGCTGGTGTAGCACTCACGCCCATAATCCCAGCAGTACTCAGACCCTTAGTTACAGCCTCGGATCATGAATTAATCACAAACTGTAGAACTGTGCCTCAATGACTGCATGAGGATTTTGGAGGGGACAAATTCAAGCCATAACAATTTGTATGAGTTGAAGAGAAGAAAAAATAAAGCAGCTAGCACAATAAACTAACAAGTTAAACAACATTGGCCTGGAGAGATAGCTCAGTAGAATAAGGGCTTTGCCTGGCAAGTGCAAGGGCCTGAGTTCAATCCCCAGTTCCGCAAAGAAAACAAACAAACAAACAAACAAAAAACGTTTGTAGGGTTACAACAGGCAAAAAATAAATTAAAAAAAAATGAAGCAAGGTTAGAACAATTGGGAGTCACTCTGAAAGGGGTCACATTTTGTGAATTACTGGCCAGGATTGCCCATAATGGGAACCTGGTATTTGAATTATTTATTTTGCTAGTATAGAAATATTTCCTCTCCTGGTGATATTGTCACTGTGTGCTTGATATTTTGTTTTTATTTTAATAAATTGGATTATATACTGTTTATCTCATTAGCCAATGGGAATCTCCTGTTTAAGAACCCGTAGAGCCTCTGGCCTGTGGGTGTGGAGGTGGGGCTTCCTGTTTGAATGCAGCAGGGGCAGCTCTGCCTTTAAACTGGCTCCACCAGGGGAAGCAGCAACCCCGGCTTGTGGCCTCTGTATGTGAGAATGTGCAAAGTTGTAAAATAAAGTTGTGTGTACATGAGTTAAGGTGGAAGGGCAAGAAGTAAGACCGGAACCAAATCCTAGTATTATGTTTTGTTTCCAGGGAAAACAAGATCGGTGATAAGAGGAAGTTTGGACTCTTCATTATTTGGATGGTCAGATGTCTGGATTTTCTCCCTCTCTTACTCTTTTTCTTTTGCCTGTTCCTCCTCCAATTACATCTTGTTTCATTTTAGAATTTGACAGTGTCACTGGTGTTGTTTATTCTCTGGACTAGGCATTGTTGTTGGGTTTTGGCACGTGTTCCAAGGCCATTCGCATTTTGAAATGGAGCTATTATAGGAGTTTTTTCTTGCTACTTTAGGCTGCCTTCAGGGCAGGTCTGTTGCAGCTTCTGGAGGTGTAAATTGAACCCAGGTCCTGTGCACCTGACTGCATTTCCCCAAGTAGCACTTTAAACAACAGAGCTATCTGGCAAAGCCCTTAAATGGAACTATAAGTTTTTTCATTCACTACTCTAGTCCTAAAGAGCATCCTAACCATTTTCCTGATCCTGAGCAGGAACACACAGCAGCAGCAGCAGCAGCACGGGAACACAAGACAGCCCTGAGGGTGCTCCCCTGCATAGGACCTGGGATCACAGAGCTGCTTTTATTTTTATTCATTCAAATTGATGAATCCTTTAAATTGTGTGTCTAATTATGCTTATTTTTTCTAGTGCAGACAGGTTATAAGATTCTACACGCTAATTCTCATTGATTTCTTTCACAAGTTTATAGACAATTGTTGATTCATAAAACATGACAGGAACTTTGGGTAATTGTCAATTGTATGCCTATTCTGAGCATTCCTATTGCTTTGCTATCGGCAATCATTAAATGGATTCAATTTGAAATTGGAATGAGAAATTAGTATATTCCTGTATATGTGCCTCACATAAATTTTAAATGAAGTGTTTGACTTTTTCATCCAAATCAAGTTGGCAAAAGAATTTTAATTATTTCATTGGCTGAGTTTATGAGATTCAGTTGAAGTTCAACATTACTCAAATCTGAGTATATTAAGAAATAAATATAATTAAATGCTACCAATGTGTGCATCTTAAGCAGGAACGAATCTGTAGTAATTATTTAATTTAGAAGCTTCCTTTTTTGTTTTGTTACATAGAGTTCTCTTAATACCCCCTTTAAAAGAAACAGCCTGAACTTTTGGCTGTGACTGTAGGAGTCTATTAGAAAATGTATGGTGGAGTGGTTGTAGTTTCTTTTCACCTTTCAATTAACTAAACATTTACTTCTGATCCTTTCTTGCTTACTTTTTAAATTGCTGGTCTCTCCCTCCCTCTCTTTTCTCTTTTTCTCTCAGTTCCACCCTTTTCTGCTGCTCCTCTCTCCCCTCTTCCTCTGTCCCTTCTCTTCTTCCTCTCTCTCCCCCTAGGTCTCAGGACTGTCATGAGACATTCTATGTGGGCACAAGTTCTCTGGACTTCTCCCAGTGTAACAGGGCTCGTCCAGTTGCAGCTGTAGAGTGCCAGCATTACTGAGCTGGAGCAGTGCAGCCTGAGCATTCGCCCTGAGTTCCTGGCCAGGGAAATGTGCCTGTTCCCCTCCATAAGGCACAGCTCTGGAGCAGTGAAGCCCTTGTCCCTCCAAGCACTCTCACCCCGAAGATGGCGACAGGTGGACTAGGAAGGCAAAAAGTAGCGCCTCAGAATAAGGAGAAAGGAGATTGTTGGTGGCTCATGAATGTGTGGGTTCACACCTCCAGATACATTTCCCTGAAATCTGTCTCTGAATGCGACTTCTTTCTCTATTTCATTTCCCATCTTTGGGACTAAAAGTAGCTCAGACAAGATTTGGATAGCTAGACATTCACAGTATCAGTTACTTATAGAACAGGAGCTTCTGAAGAAGTTTTAAGCAATGAAGCATATTTCTATTTACTGTATTATTTCAAGAATAATTCCTATTTTTTTGTCATGAGATTATCAACATTTTATATTTAGAGTATACAGAAAGTAAAAGGAGGAAAGTCATTAATCTGCCTGCCCTGACAGATTACGGTGAGCATTGGCATTTTCTTAGATTTCCTTTTAGCCCATTCTACAGATTTTCCATCTTTCATCTGTCTTCTTTACCTGTGATCATACTGTTCATCATCTTTGATTCTACTGTTTTTGCTTAATATCATGTGTATCCCATTGCTGTAAACTTCTGTCAACATATTACAAAACTGCCTACTGTTCTTTTGAATTCGTGCAGCCTGATTAGTTATTACTTTTTTTTTTTTTTTTTTTTTTTTTTTTTTTTTTTTTTTTTTTTTTTTTTTTTTGGCCTGATTTAACAATTCTGTGGTAGACGTCAGCTGTAATATTTTCTCCACATTTAGGTAATCTTTCCAGATAGAAATATTATGTTATTTTAACTAGCCTGAAGTTAATGTGCCTGCTTTTTTGGTTTTTTTTAACAGTGGTTTAGGGGTGGGGAGATAGCTTAGCAGTCCAAGTGCCAGCCTAGCAAACACAAGGACCCAGGTCTGATCCCTGGTACTGCATGCAGTACAGGCCCCAAAACGGCATGGTGGCACATGCCTGTAATCTGAGCACTGGGAAGGCTGAGACAGGATCACTAGTCTGAGCCGCCTAGCTAGACCCTGTATCAAGTAAATAA